>JBBPFJ010000484.1:0-97000 GCA_037975025.1 Excoecaria agallocha
CCTATGTTTGCAGGTTTGCAGCGTAGAAACACTTTTTTATTCTTATATTTTTGGAATAGAGAATTTATCTGAATTCCACACAGCATCTCATGCATTACTCACTATGATCCAATAGATAACATATTTTTTCAATAGTATGAAAGAATTGATGACTTTCAGCTTGGAGAATAAAGCCGGACCAATTGTCTAGAGAAGGATATTCTCATATATATATATATATATATGTTGCTTGATATTGCTTGATAGTAGTTGATATAAAATAAATTAAGCTGCTAATTTATTAGCACCTGGTCATTTGATCTTTATAAGAATATTTCTTTAATTTTGAGCCACAATGAGATGCTAATTTATAAGATTTTTGGTTAGATTCAACCCTAAAAGGCACAGCCTTCATATTTGTATTTTAATTTTTCTTTTTTGCTTATTGTTATTCTGATGGTTCTTTGGTTTTCTAGCTTTATTTTTACCAGATCTTCTTTTTTGTCTGAAATTGCAAATTAGTTTACAGATATTTATGTGTTTACATCTATTTGTTGGAATTGAATTGATTCATAACTGTCAAGATTCAATAAAATGGATAATGACATGTTTAAATATTAAATTAGTGGATAACTAGTAAAAGATGGTTAATTTTAATTTGTAACTATGTTCAGATGGGATCCATGGATTGATTTATTGTAATAGGAAAATTAACAATTTAGGTCTAAATTCAACTTTACTGCACTTTTTTTCTTTTTAATTATACTTGCTCTCCTTATCATTAAATGGAACAAGGAAAACAGAAAAAAAAAAAAAAAGGAAGTGGGTCTCCTTACATATTGATTTTAATGCTTATATTCTTTTTTGGACCTATGCTATGTTTATCACAATAATAATGTAAAGCATGGATCTATTTGCACCAACAGATGCTGGACCTGGTATACCTAAGATTAAAGCTTATCTGAATGGAATTGATACTCCCAATATCTATGGTGCTGCACCTTTGATGGTTAAGGTAGGTTCTGCACAGTGAATTCAAACAACTTTTTTATATCACAAATTATTATTAATTCAGCCCATAAATACAAGTACTAATTGTTGGCCATTATATATTCCCTACACCTCAGTAGTATTAATTGTTAGTTTGTTGCTGCATCTGGTTTATCTTGAATAATATCAGCAAAATCACATGTTATTTCACTTTTAAAAGGTTTTTATCAAAATTATTACTGAATCAATTTATTGCGATCTTTCTATATTTCTGATATTTATATAAATTGATGCCCATTTTTCAAATGAATGAGAGAACTACTAAGACTAATATAAATTCAACAAGGAGTTGTTTTGTACTGTTTTGAGGAAACAAGAAACAATATTGATGGGACAGCATCAACTGCTGTGAATAGTTTTAGCTTTCAGTATTCATTAAATTGGTAGATTTTGCAGAGCTAGTGTTTTATTTCTCCTCATTCAAGAGATGTACAATTTTATGTCAATGAAAAGTAGGATGGTTGTTTCCAGATTTTCTGAATTGAAAAATGGATAAAGAATCAATTGGTATAGACTCCATTTTTTCTTAATTAAGGTTCTTGATTTTTGTAAGATGAATAAGGCTGGAGATAGAATTATAGCTGCTATTTAGTGAGTAATTGTGGCTTTTTTGTGATATTTGTATGCTATATTTTTCTATAGCTAAACATTGTTTTGGCTATATGTTTCTTGTGTTTTGTAGCCTAGATACCAAAACTTGAAACAGATTAACCTGAAATTTATGCAAAATATTTTGCAGTTGATTGTCATTTTAATTTCAAATTTTAGACTGAAGGTTGATTAAAGCGGTGCTGCATGCTTAAGACAGGTTTAATAATTTAAAGTTTTTATTGTTTTTAAGAATATTCTAAGAGTATTTAGTGTTGAGTTTTGTGATTTTGGCATTGTAATTTACACAATATTTGTACAAATTTTACATAACTTTTTGTATAAATTATTTTTGTTATATATATTAATTAATATATACCTTCAATTTAGATTTTATACTTTTATATTGACTATATTGCAGGGTTATTAAACTCGGGTTGACTCAACTGATCAGACCGGTTAGACCTTGACTCGACAAGTAATCAGAGTTGATCCAATATAAAAATCGAAAAGAGTGAAAACTTGGTTTGACTCGAAAAAAATCGGTTTGGCTCGAAAATCAGCGACTCTGATCGGACTCCGGTTCAACCCAAAAGTGCTGCGTTTTGAAGAAAATTTTCCTAAATCCCTAAATTTTCCTTATCTGCATCTATTTCATTTGACGCAGCCACCTCCCCTTCTTCTTCTTCTTCATTTCTTTTTCACCTAGAGCGGTACTTGTGTTTCTTTAGGTCCGGTTTCTTCACCCATAAAAACAACAATCAAACCCCATATCTTTAATCTATTTAACAAATGGGTTTGTCCAGTGAACTAAATATACTTTCCCCAATTATCAGAATAAAACCAATCACCATTAATAAAGGATGAAGAACCTGTAAAAGTAAGAAAAAACAAAACCTATTATCAAAATATTGAAACTTATTAAATGGGTTTGAAGGAAATCTGAAGAATTTAAGAAATTACAGCATAGATGAGGTCTTGGCAAGAGGAAGAGCGGAGAGGGAGAAAGCTAGAGTGGAAAAAAAGAGCCCAAAAGATGACCAAAGCTGCAATTATAGAACCGAAAATTCTAGCAAAAAAGAGAAGCGGGAGCAGAGAAGGAGGCATTGTAGCTATGGATTCTTTTTCTCAAGTACTCTCTGGTTCAGGACAGTGACTCCACCGACACTTTAGAGTTGTGGATCTAAGGACATGCCTTTGTGCTTTTTTATTAAGAAGGGTTGCTTTGCCTTAAAATCTTTTCATTTATGCTAATACGCCAAATTAGCCTCTTAAACTTTAATTGAACCAATTAACTCCATAATAAATTGAATTTAATATCTCATTCTTTAACAGCAACAACCACTACTACAACTTCTTTAACCATTTCAGCATACAAAATCTAACCCTTTTCGATAATTTATTTAATTTTATACTTAAAAATTTTATTGAACTTAATATTTTTATATTGATATTTGGTAACTAATAGATTTTTTAATATATTTTAATATATCATAATTTTAATTTTTTTAAATAATTATATTTAAAAAAATAAAAACTCCGAGTCAAACCGATCCAATCAATTGACTCTTGACTCCGTTGACAGACCGAGTCGATGTCCGAGCCAATTTTAAAAACATTGCTATATTGTGTTTAATTTGGGATTTACAAATACGAAACATAATTCTGCAAAAAATTATAAAAAATTAAATAGTAAAATAATATATTACGACAAATTACCAACGAAAAATCTGTCGCTGCTATTCCAAAAATTTTAATATTATACTAAATATATTTGCCAATAAAATTATCGACGAAATATCCGTCGCTGTTTATACTAAAATAAATTAATGATTTATTCATTACATTTTACCGACGGTTCACCGACAAAATTTTCGTCGCTAAATGGTCAACGTGACGAAACATACAACGAATTTTAAATAGAACTACCGATGGAATATTTTTATAAATCCGTCGGTAATATTTACCGACGGAATTTTCCACCGGTAATTTGGTACCTACAAGCGTTTTATCCATTGGTAAAATAATAAAAAAATCGTCGGTAAAGTCATTTTCCGTCAGTAAAATCACAAAAATCCATCGGTAAAATACATTTTTTTTGTAGTGTATGTGAACGGTAAACCAATCGTATAGACTTACATATATATATATGTGTGTGTGTTTGTGTGTGTGTGATGATGTTTACACTGAACGTAAGTATTTATTGTAGTATATATGATATATGTGTATACATGTTGATATGAGTTATAGTAAAATATATAATAGAATATCATATGGACTGAGATAATAATTATGCCTTATTGATTATAAATTAGATAAAGGTAAAAATAGTTAATAAATAGTTTGTTGAGTATGAAATTTCAAACCAAATCTTATATTTCTAATTGCTTGATGTTTGTATGCACCATATTCTGGAACTCACCACCCTTGTTTATCTTGTGAAGTGGTAAGTGTGTATGGAAATTTTAGATACATTGTTTTATATGACATCAATTGAGAAGTAAAATTGGTAGTCACCACTAAGTTTTTAGTTTAGCGCGTGGTTTTCTTTTTCGCGGGTAGGTTGATCCAATATTCAGTATTCTCGACATCAACAAAGGACTATTCATAGATTGTTGCAGCTAGAGTGGTGGATGTTCAAGGATACAAAGCAAATTACTTATGTTATTTTTGTATTTTAAAACTTTGGCATGTACACATGTGTTAAGATTGTATAATGTAAGTGTAATTTATAAGTTTTAGTTGAGTTTCAATATTGTGATATTAACTTATGCATGTGATAATATTTTGTATAAACACTATTAAGAACAAAATATTTGAGTTTTGGAATAGTGATGTAGTGACAAGTAGATTAACTTAATTCTTATTGAGGAGGATGGAAAAATTATGTGTAGAAGTTTGATTGAGGCTATGGATCTTGATGAATGATTTTTAGAAGTGTTGTTTGTATTTTGTCTACAGGAGATTGTGAATATTTAGGGGAGGTTCTGCCAAAATTTTTAGTAAAATTTAGAATAAAAAAATTAGAAATTGATAATTTAAGCATAAATTATATTGATCTAGTGATATTAAGAGCATAGACCAGTGTGTGACATCCGTATTCGGTTTGTATACGAGATCGGGTATAGGGTGTTATAAGAATGTTAATAGAATAAGATTTCCACCCCTTGGTCGGCAAGTGCAGTTTAAGTATCTAGCTTTTACCATCTATATCTGTAAGGAATCCATGTAGCATTAAAAATCAAGGGTCAAGTGGCTCAAGGAGGGTGACCGCAACATGGGATTTATCCACATCTTTGCTTCAATTAGAGGTTGTCGCAATCATATCAGTAGATTAGCCACTTCTGAAGGGGTAGTCTCTGAACCAAATTCTATCAGGAGAGAAGTGTACAAATTCTTTGTGAACCTATATAAATAAACAACTAAAGCAAACCTGGGTTTGCAGCTACTTCCTTCAATAAGCTTTCCTTATCCTCAGTTAAATCCTTGGAGGTACCTTTTACTTTTGAAGAAGTCAAAGCAATAGTCTAGAATTATGAGAGCTCCAAAGTGCCAAAGCCAGACAGATTTAATTTTGCATTCATCAAGGCGGCATGGGACACTATTGGGTCAGATATTTTTGCAATGGTAGAAAAATTCTATATCGATGGGCATATTCCAATTGGGGCATCTTCATCCTTCATTGCCCTAATACCAAAAATCATAGGGGTTGATAATCTTAAAGATTTGTGCCCTATTAGCTTGATTGGGTTATATAGTTAAACAAGATTATATCAAAAATCTGTGCCCTAAAGGTGGATAACGGGAACGGTGGATACACGAGGGTATCAAAACGGTGGATATCTGAAAATAACAAAACTATGGACCGAATCAGGGCCAACTGTATGGTGGACCGGTCAAGGATCCAAACGAGGTCAAGTAACAACCTTAATGGGCTGTGCAAGATCCAACAGGATCAACTATACTATCGACCTAAAAAGGTTGACTGTGGCAGCTGCAATATCCCTATAGGCGCCTATCTATCCACAATTGAACTCTAATTGCAGGCAATACTTTGTTACATTCTGCTTTCATATGCCATTTTTACACTTGATTAAAAGTCAATTTGCATACATATAACTATGGTACAGATATATTACTACTATTGTAAAACAATGTATGCAAAGTTTATGTATATTGATACACATAGTTTCTGATCGTGTTAACATTAGTCATCATATTTAGCTTGGTCATAACATGTCAATTAGTTAATATTCGATACCTATATAAATGCTCAACCTAAGTCATGCCTTGTTCTTAGAATTTTCCAATATAGCACCACTAGGTGTATGATCATGAAAAAAAAAATCCAAAATCTCTAGTTTATACAAGTACATGTAACAATTTTACTATTTAACAAGTCAATGTTTTGGCAATTGAGCATATATTATCTTGTAAATACTTTAACATGTTATCCATAAGACTTTACATGTGACATGGTCAAACTATTATATTACTTATTTCATGACATAGGTATATGCCATAATATAGACTTGCTCACCATAAAAGTACATACAAACATTAATCTTACATATTACAATCATGCACAAATTTCATCACAAATATATATTAGATATATATTCATCACAAGTCCTTACCCATGTACACGTGTGAATGTATATGTATACATATAATGTAAATGGGTTATATAGTTAAACACAGGAACCAACGCCAGCCAAAAACGAAAAGTAAGGCTCTTCCTCTTATTTAAGTTTCTCAGCTGAATTTCATTAGGCTTTCATAACCTTGAAACTAAAATAGTAATTAGAAAGTTGAAACGACCAAAAAAGTTGTGCTAAGCAGTAGATATATGAATAAATGCCCAGCACCCTTCATACATATGGACATAAATGAAATGAGATGAAAAAAGGGGGCTTTACAACCGCTATTTTAACTTAACAATAATTACATCTAATATGCTTATCAAGCAGATATTAGTCAGCTAGGAGATAAGGTTCAAAAGGGGTTACACAAGGATTTGGATCATGCTGCATGATATATGCAGCATGTTTAAACTCCGCCCTCAAAACCCTTATGCTGTACTTATACACCACTCTCCCAGGATCATGAGATGTCTCAAAAGGGTCCTTTATGCATATCAAAAGATTATATACCAAAATATATATCTTTTATCATTAACTTGAAACACATTTCTCCAGCAGCAAAGCCTACATACAAGGATATACTCATGATTGAAGAGCTTTATCTTTTGGTATTGATGACAGGTGAGAGAAGTTGCAAGTCCCAAAAGATCACCTGCAAAAAGAAATAAAGGACCAATGGATTTCCGATTAGGAAGTTTCTGACGATCAAGTTAGAACTTTTGATAAATAAGAATGTATTTTTTGAAAAGTAGATTTCAGACCCCTAGTTTACTTGTTTTTTCCTTCTTTTATAGGGGTTTTGTCCATTCTTTGGGGAAAGTGGGATGAAATTCCCTTTCTCTCGGCCACTCTTCCCACTACTCCTATTGTTGGGGAGATGTGGAAGAAGAATGACTGTTTTATCCTATCGTGGTAGTTATCTTTTCAGCTATTGGCCAAACTGTAGATAGGCTCCTTAGAGTTTGGTTGATCCGATCTCTTGATTGGTAAAGGTTTGTACGAACTTTATTAGCTTACCTAGCTCCTAGTCAGAATTGTTGGGGTTTTTAGCTAGGTTCTGTTATCATAAGTCCCTCCCTGAGTGTGCGACATTTATGTCACTAACATTGGAGATAACATTTTTATAGGGGTTGCTCTGCAGCACATACAACCATGGTGAGCTATTCATCTAAGTGGCTTAATTAGCCTTCATAGCTCGAATGATGAAACTGCCTGTGAGCTTAATTGAGGTGTTCGTGATGAATATGTCTGATTGAGCTAAAGAGGACTCATGGCGAACATGCTTAGTGGGCATTTATAGTCATGGCGAACATGCCTAGTGAGGTCTTGGCCTCTGCTCGTGGTGAACATATCTGTTTAAGCAGAGTTATTGATGAAGTACTCATGGTGAACATGCTTGGTGAGCTTAAAACAATTTGCTCGTGGCGAAAATGCCTATTAAGCTTAAGACGCACTGCTAATGGTGAACATGCCTATTGAGCTCTTGAAATGCTTGTGGTGAACATGCTTATTGAGCTTAAAATAAACTGCTCGAGGCGGACATGCCTAGTGAGTTTAAGATGAATTGCTTGTGGCAAACATGCTTAGTGAGTTTAAGACGAATTGCTTGGGTGAATGTGCCTAGTAAGCTGTTGAAATGCTCATGACAAACATGCATGGTGAGCTTAAGATGAATTGCTTGTGGTGAACATGCCTGGTAAGCTTAGGAAGAACTGCTCAAGGCGAACATGCCTAGTGAGCTTAAGATGAACTACTTGTGGCAAATATACCTGGTGAACTTAGGATGAACTGCATGAGGCGAACATGTCTAATGAGTTTAAGAGGAATTGTTCGTGGCAAATATATCTGGTGAGCTTAAGACGAACTGCTCGTGGTGAACATGCTTGGTGAGCTTAGGACGAATTGCTCGTGACGAACATGCCTCGTGAGCTTAAGATGAACTTCTTGTGGCGAATGTGCCTCATGAGCTGTTGAAATGCTCGTGGCGAACATGCCTGGTGAGCTTAAGATGAACTGCTCGTGGTGAACATGCCTGGAGAGCTTAGGATGACCTGCTCGTGGCGAACATGTCTCATGAGCTTAAGATGAACTGCTCGTGGCGAACGTGCCTAGTGAGCTTAGGACAAACTACTTGTGGCGATTATGCCTAGTGAGCCTAAGATGAACTGCTGGTGACGAACATACCTAGTGAGTTTAGGATGACCTGCTCGTGGAGAATATGCCTCGTGAGCTTAAGATAAACTGCTCGTGGTGAACGTGCCTAGTGAGCTTAGGATGAACTGCTAGTGGCGAACATGCCTGGTGAGCTTAAAATGAACTACTTGTGGCGAACATGCTTGGTGAGCTTAAGACAAACTGCTCGTGGCTAGAGTGCCATCTAAGCTAGGAGAGGGGCTCATGGCTATGGTGTCGTAGGAGCTATTCTGGTTGCAGTGCCGAACTTATGGGCGGAGCTGATGTGAGCTTGGTAAAATGAATAACTCAATTGAATATGGTATCCATTACAAGCATATGTTCTATAGGCAGTATTTGCTGAAGAACTTAGGAATTCCATAGAGCTATTCTAACGACAATACCGATCCAACAAGGATTGCAAAACTAAAGTTGAAGCGGCACTGGTGCCGAACTATGTGATCTGAGTGAAATATAATGAGACCAGATTGATAATGCTATTGAGCTACAAGTAATATGACTCAAGGTTTGAAACATTATATGAGTGCGATAGTATTTTGCCAGAGAGGTCATTGAGTCTGTATGCACCACCTTTAATAACTTCTTCTAATCATATCTTGTGGAGGTGTGGGTGACCCGTGTCTCCTCATCGTGTCCTTCTTATCTTCCGAGTTAGGAGTAGTAACTGTATAAATCTTGTTGGATGAACTGTTTCCCCTATATCTCCAGAGGAATCATTTCGGTTGACATTTCCCCTATCCCGAGCTATCTTTCTTGCATCCTCCTTTTCCTTCTCCGCCCCCATGTCCTTGTACGCATTGTGGTGTAAATGCCTTGCCTCATCCATTCGGATGTACTTGTGAGCCCGTGACATAAGCTCGATGAAGTCATGGGGCTTCTTACTCATAGAGTTGTTGAAGTTCTGACACCTTGTGTTCCTGATCAATGCGTTAATTATCACTTCCAGATTGAGGTTTTGTATGTCCATCGCTATCACATTGAATCTTTCCACATAAGCTCATAAGGGCTTTTCCTTCTCCTACTGAACCTGATTGAGGTCGGTTGATGCTTTGTTTAGACGGATCGCCGCCACAAATTTTGCTATGAATATATCATTGAATTGTTTAAACTTGTCGATGGACTGCTCGGGAAGATTGCGAAACCAAACACAAGCCATACAAAATATCCTGTTATCAGGTATGAGTAGACTTGCAGGAAAAGAAAATCAGTAAATCCATTTCTATAGAAATAGCTAGCAAAATTACAACAAAACACAACAAACACAAGCCATACAAAATATCTGCAAATTGTAAACAAATCAATAAAGAATACTATATTTCTTTAACAAGGCAATATCCATTGTCCAATAGCAATTCGAATAAGGTTCCGGTTACTTAAATGCAATATCCACTGTTCATTCTATAGAAAAAAAAGTATTTTTTAATATTTTTACCAAAATATTAGTCCAATCAAATCACGGATGACTAGTTCATTGACAAAAATGGTAAAATTGGCGACTAAAAAATATTCAAAAAATAGTTCAATTTTTTGCAACAAAATCTCAATTTTGAAATCTTTTAAAGTGACCTCCATCATTTAGAATGAAAAACTACGTGTGTTTCAAGTGTTCGTCGAACATTGCTTGGTTCGAGTCTAGATTGTTATTTGCCAGAAAAAATAGAATAGGATAAACGTAAAAGTTTTCTTTTATTTTTTTTTTTTAACTTTTAGTGATGGTCAAAATAATAATCTAAAATGACTCTTTAACTCATTCAAGTGGCTGCTGGAAATTTAATATTAAAATAAGACATAATTAGTCCTAATGGGCTTAAACAAGTGGACTTTAACATATTTGGGTTTTACCACATAGAAGCAAACCCAAACCCAACAATTAATTCTCATCCTCTCCCACTACATAAAAAAAAAAAAAGAAGAAGATGCCTTCAATAGAGAAAATAGAGAGGGGTTAAGAACTGATTAACAAAAACAAAATAACAAAGACGACATTTTGAGCGAGGGAAAAATGGTTGCTAAAATATAGCAGGAAATTAGTGCCACTTTTAGTGACGGAATCTGCAGGGAAAGTGGACGCTAATATATTTTATACTTTTTCTTTGTGTAGCAACAGTTTTTTGCATCCTTAAAAGGGCTGCGTAGCTTTTTTGTATTTATAGTAACAGGTACTATACCATCGCTAAAGTTTGAATATAATTAAAGAAATAATTTTTAATTATTTTAGTTTATTTTTTAATGTAACATTAAATATCAAATTTAGTCTTTCTACTAAGCTGACATTGAATTATTTTAACCTCGTGAATAGTGTATTCCGCGAAGTTGGATGGGGTAAACTAAGATTTTTTAGATGTTATTTTAAAAAAAAAAAAAATTTTAATGGACGTTGTGTACCAAGCAAATACTATTTTAACGTATAAAGAAAAAAAAAACTTTTATAACTAATTTTTTATCTGCCAATTTACTAATTCACCGCATAATTTGAAAATTTCCATTTTAGTTATCCTCGAGTCCTCTTTTTCCATCTACTCTTCACTTAATTTGTTACAATGAAACCCTAAAGAACACTCACTTCAAATAGCTCTCCAATTTCGTCGGCTGGTTATGGGATAAACTAAATAAATTGGCATGTGAACATCGTTGTTGGTTGTATTATATATATGCCGATAAAGAAATAGTAAAAAAATATCGTTATTGATTTTTCTTTAAATAAATTTAACACATTAATTATATCAATTCATAAGGATATTCTTTGTTTCAAATACATGAACTGAATGAAATCAATAATTAATTTTATTGATAATATTTCACATAAAATAAATACAACAAATGCATAATAATTACTAAGTTAACAAGCCTTTTTTATTTTCTATCTTTTATTCGTCCTCCTCGTCTCCCAATATCAAGGAACTACTTGCATGCTGTAGAAATAACGTAAATGCTAATGCATGTATTTTATTCAACAACAAGGGCTTTATTGAAGGATTGAGGGAGGTTTAAATCCATGTAGCACTAATTAATTACGACCTTATGATTAGGATTGTAATTATCACTATTAGGGGCATCATTATGTGGGCCTGGTGGTGGCATACGTGGAGGTCCATTTATTTCATTTTGCTTGAAATTTTGATACTCGGCATTCGTCTTCTCTCCTGCAGCATACATAATTAAAAATTAAACCAATTACTTCAAAAGCAAAGGAATTATATAAATTGAAAGCTTAATATACAAACTAAGTAACAATGTATGAGGAGGTTTAAATCCATTGATTGCCACCTTGATTATGATTGTAATTATCACTATTAGGGGCATCATTATGTGGGCCTGGTGGTGGCATACGTGGAGGTCCATTTATTTCATTTTGCTTGAAATTTTGATACTCGCCATTCGTCTTCTCTCCTGCAGCATACATAATTAAAAATTAAACCGATTACTTCAAAAGCAAAGGAATTATATAAATTGAAAGCTTAATATATAAACTAACTAACTATGTATGAGGAGGTTTAAATCCATTGATTACCACCTTGATTATGATTGTAATTATCAGTATTGGGGGCATCATTATGTGGGCCTGGTGGTGGCATACGTGGAGGTCCATTTATTTCATTTTGCTTGAAATTTTGATGCTGTTCATCCTTCTTCTCTCCTGCAACATACATAATCAAAAATTAAACCGATTACTTCAAAAGCAAAGAATTATATAAATTGAAAGCTTAATATATAAACTAACTATGTATGAGGAGGTTCAAATCCATTGATTACCACCTTGATTATGATTGTAATTATCAGTATTGGGGGCATCATTATGTGGGCCTGGTGGTGGCTTACGTGAAGGTCCATTTATTTCATTTTGCTTGAAATTTTGATGCTCTCCTTCCTTCTTCTCTCCTACAACAACAGGATTCGTTTGGTGCACAATCACAATTAAACTTATTTAACAAAGCATACATTAAAATAGTGCATAAAATTTTTAATAGAAACTAACTAGGTATTAGGAATTTGGTGCTATGAGCCCCAGCTATCTGTAACAAAGTTAGCGAAATCAAAAGCAATATAATGATGTATATATTAACAAAGCTTTTGGAAGCCATTCTTTTCATATATTTTTACACAAGACACTACAAGAAATTATTGAAATAGCAACGGAAAAATAGCAACGGAATTGAATTAGCAACGGATATTTAATTCCGTTGCTATTTAGCAACGGAAAATAGTTTCCGTTGCTAAAATTGGTTGAATTTTATAAAATTAGCAACCGAAAAAAATTTGGTTAGCTTTCGTTGCTAAAAGTGGAGGAAATTTATGGCGCCAATATTTAGCAACGAAAAATTAGCAACGGAATTTGAATTCCGTTGCTAATTAACGCGGCAAAAAATGGCGGATAAAATTTGGGACTGAAAATAGCAACGAAATTTGTATTCCGTTGCTATTTTAGCAACCGAAATGAATTCTGTTGCTATAATTAATATTCGGTTGCTAAAATAGCAACGGAATTAATATTTGGTTGCTAAAATAGCAACGGAATTTTTATTCCGTTGCTAAATTTCACTTTCAACGAAAGTTAGCAACCGAATTAAATTCGGTTGCTATTTAGCAACGGAAATTTAATTCGGTTGCTAAAATAGCAACGGAATTTGTATTCCGTTGCTATTTAGCAACGGAATTAATAATCGGTTGCTAAAATAGCAACGGAATGAAAATTCGGTTGCTAAATTAGCAACGGAATTTTGATTCCGTTGCTAAATTTCACTTTCAACGAAAGTTAGCAACGGAAATTTATTTCGGTTGCTAAAATAGCAACGGAAATTAATTTCCGTTGCTAAATAGCAACCAAATTCATATTCCGTTGCAAAAATAGCAACGGAATTATGTTTCCGTTGCTATTTTAGGGACATTTAAGTAATTTTACCTTTGTTAGAAGTATAAATTGAGAAAACCCTAGGTTTTCATCTCTTCCCTCACACCGCCTTCCCTCTCTCTGTCTCTCTAAAGAAGCAGTCGACGGCTCCTTCCTCACACACCGCCGCTCTATCTCTCTCTCCAGCAAGGAAGTCGATGTCCAGAGCCACAGTCGAACTCGATTTCTTTGGCATGAAGAAAGAGACCTCTGCCAAGTCTACTTTCCCAAAATTGTGCCGCCAGAAAAGCTTTTTAGGTTCGTCTTTCGCTGTTCTTCGTTTTTATCTCGTTTTATTCTTCTTCTTCGGTTTTGGATCTATTATCTCCTTAATTTTTTTTGGGTTTTCTTATGTTTGATGTATGAGTGCTGTTCTTATTTCTTTAAGTTGTATATTAAATCCTTCCGATTTTTCATTATCCTTTGTTAGTTGTCATGTTTCCTGTTAAATCCTTGAGGTTTTCCAATTTCTTCCAATTTCGTTAAATGGAGGACTTCCCAGGATAAAGAGGATGGTTCTGAGGTATGCCGTAATTGTAGATAATCAATCTTTCTCTTCGCATGATATCATAGAATTGTTAATAAACAAATCTATTATTCCCTTTTCAGTAGTGGCATTCCACCTTAGGTTATATCTTTTTTGAATCACAATTGTAATTGTACTTGAAAGTATTTAATAAAATTTATTTTTTTCGATTGTTTGATCCATATTTACCTGTGCTCTTTATTATTTGCTTTAAAATCTTAATATGGCATGTATACTGGCTGGCAGTCAGAGGAGGAAAGACCACCGGAAAATTAAATGTTATAGTTATTAGTGAACTTTTGTAAACTTATTTCTTTTGTAAACCCAAAATTAAATGTTACAGGTGCGAGGAAGAAATTCATATTTCTGTTTAATTGCCTTGTTTGGCCATTCTTTTGTAAACTTTTGTATTGTCATTGTCAATGGTTTCTTGCATGATATTCAATGCTGTGATATGTTGTTCCCCGGCTTTATAAGAAAACTTGGCGATTACTGATTGTATTGATTTTTTACTGATGAATCCATTATCTGTCATTTCTGAAGATGTTCTGATGAATTTTTGAAAATGATTCCTGATTTGGTAGGCATTTCATTTGGTATTTGCCACTTCAAGGCTAAATTATACGAGGACCTGTTAGTCATTTCGTTAAAATCAATGGAAGTACTAACTTTTTAGTAAAAAAATTTAAATTTTATGTTTTATTTAATATTTAATACAATTAAAAATCAATAATGTTTGCTTATTAATAGTTAATTACTAATAACTCAATACGTCACTTTCTTTAATTAAGGATAGATGAGTTACGGAAACATTTCGTATTGTGACAAATATTTAAATATTTTCTTAAACTATTCATAATTTGGAGCAATTATTTTTCAATTCAACATTTATGAATTTTGAGTTTCTTCTTTGGTTTGCAAAGTTTAAAAAAAGTGATCCAATTTAATTTAACATAATGGAATTATTGATGGAAAGTTTTAATTGAAATGTTTCTCAAATGTTTAATTGTTAGGTATTAAAATATAAAGTTTTAATTATGAATTGATAAAAATATGAAAATTAAATGTTATAGTTATTGCCAGAAGTACAATAAACAAAAAATAGTTTAATTTCTTTGGATATTTATGCTTTTTTGATCCCATCTTGTTTCTGTATGATATTTTTGTATCTAAATCTCTTTGGTGCACGTGCATTGAAGGTGTATGATATAGAAACGTTGATTTGGTAATTTCTCAAGAAGCTTACATTTGGGGCCTGTCAGGTGTGGATTAGAACGAAGGAGGTGAAGAAAGACAGAATTGAGTGTACATTTGGGGCCTTGTTTGACGGGAGAAAGAATTGAGTGTAAAATGTGATTTAGTTGATTTTTTTCGAAGATCTTCCACTGTTGTGGATTCTAGGATTGCTAATTTAGGGATAGAGATACAAAGACAGATTAATGAGAGAAATATAATTGAGACTAAACGGGAAGAAGAGTCAAGAGAACCAGGTCAGAGACATCTTGATTCTTCCATATGTTCATTTTGCAAATAATGCTGCCTTCTTGCCTTCAATTTTTTAGAATTATTACCAATAGATTACTCCTAATATATTAAATTAAAAAACTCAAACTCCTAATAAGTGAAAAATTTGCTGCTGAGCATTTGTATGCTTTAATTATAAACTGGTATCTGCCTTTGGTTTCATGTTTTTAGAACAAAGAATTATTTCAAGATTTGGCACCTTTCGTGTGGAATTCTTTTGGTACTATTGCTGCTCTAATACAGGTATGCCTAATAAACCTGTGTTTGTTTTGGTTTTATCTTTTTTTAGAAGAGAGAATTATTTCAAGATTTGGCTCCATTGTTGTGGAATTCTTTTGGTACTATTGCTGCACTGTTACTGGTATGCTATTGAAGTTGGTGTCCAATACTGTTTTTCATATTGCTATATAATATATTTCAGCATAATGTCCCTGAAACTGATAACTTTCATTGTCGAATTATTATTATTTTTTTTGCTATCTTATGTCTCAAAGAGAACTTTCGACTGGAAATTCTTAGGAGAGTGTGAACCTCAGCTTATATATTAATTTCTCTTGTTTTCTTTGGTTAATTACAAAAAGAGTTAATATTATTATTTTTACTGCTTCTTCCTAAGATTAGAGTCTCTTGAACAATTAAGAATTGAAGAACCATTCTTCTTCTTCCTTTGATTCAAGAAAAAAATTACAGAGGGAGAGGGAGAGAGATTTATTTGTTTGTTTTCTTTTTTGGGTTCTTGGATTGAACAATATATATATATACACTAAACCAATATACACTAAACCAAAAAAAAAGGATTGTTTACAATATGCATCATCGATATTCATCATTGTTACATGTATCACCATTGTCTTTTTTTTTTCCCCATCCAACAAGCTTTTAAAAGTTCAGTTAATTGTTTATATTCCGTGTGATTGAATAAAAATCATTCAACGAAGGCTTGATTATGTTTGTTAAATTACAATGTCTGCAGTATTACAAGTATGTGCTTGAGACACCATATGCTCTTACTGGTACGCACAATCTTGCAAAGGCAACAGCAAAGGGAAGCACAGTTGTGTTGTTTGTTGCTAGTGCAAATGATAAACAGTGGCAATCATCGGAGAAAATTCTGAAAATGATTATTGATTCCTTTCGATTGTAGATATTTACTTTAAGGTATGAGGTTATATGTGAGTGATATAGTTTGCTTCTGACATATTAATTCTTGTTGAGGATATATGCTATCACTTCCCAAAATTTCTTTCTACTTTCTGTGTTTACAGTATTGTGCTTTGTTTCTTCTTCTTCTTCTTCTTCTTTTTTTTCCCCTTGCAGGAAATATGTCATTTTGATGTTTGTTTACAGTTTACTAATGTAAAGAATTTTAAATTTTATGTAGCCCAATGGGATGAGATTTTTTATTTGTCTACTCACTTTTGAGTTTAGACGTTTGCTTTACTGCAATAGTTTTTTACAAGGTGGTAAAGAATTCTTTTTTGGTCTTATATTATTTTAAATTTAAAGATTTTTTAAATTTGTTGGTTTTATATTTTACACTAAAACAGCAAGCTGTTTTAGTGTAATTTGTTGGTTTTCTATTTTAGTGATGGAATAGCGACGAAACAATCGTCACAAATTTTTTTATAATAGTTGCTAAATTTAGCAACGGATTTGATTTCGGTTGCTAAATTTAGCAACGGAATTTGAATTCGGTTGCTAAATTTAGCAACGGAATTTGATTTCGGTTGCTAATTTTGACCAATTTACCAAATGTTAGTGGTTAGATTTAGCAACGGAATTTGAATTCGGTTGCTAAATTTAGCAACGGAATTTGATTTCGGTTGCTAATTTTGACCAATTTACCAAATGTTAGTGGTTAGATTTAGCAACGGAATTTGAATTCGGTTGCTAAATTTAGCAACGGAAAAAACATTCCGTTGCTAAAAATACCAACCGCCGAATTAGCAACCGAAATTTCCGTTGCTATTTTTTATTAGCAATGGAAAATTGACATTTTCCGTTGCTATTTTCCGTTGCTAAATTGTAATTTTCTTGTAGTGAGAAATATATAAGAGATATATTTAGTTGTATATATTACATTTATCATGTCGTATATATACGCAAAAATAGAAGCATGTGAATCCACGAGCTTTTGAAGAACTATAGAAGAATATTACTTTTTCCATTCGGTATGAGAAGTGAATAGAAGTTGTCTCAGTCCTTAACGTGGAGTTCAAACTGGACTCTGAAAATAGACTTAGCCTAGCTATTCAAATTCAGATGCAGAAGTTAATTATTTGGTCAATTATATATATAAATTTTTAATCCGAACAGGACTATTGTTATTAATCCTGTTGACAAAAATCTCTTTGCTGGTTTATGAATTACAGGCTGTATATAACATGAACCTTTCTTTAGCTAATTTGAAGAAAATAATTGATAGGGTTTTTCTCCAATGAAATATTTTAAAGGTTTAAGAAAGAGGTTTTAAGTTCGAATCTTCTTGTAGTCTCCTCCAATTCCTTTTTAAAAATTTAAAAATTCAGTTTTCCTTTTATCCTCTTTATAAAAGGTGGAAGATTAAGTTCCTTTCGAATTCCAATTGTTAAAAGTGTTGCATGGATTGATGACCATTTTATTGTGAATGAGTTTGAAGGTTTTTGAATTCCTAATATTAATATGACTTTTACTGATTTCTTAAAAAGACTTATTAACGCTCAAATATATGTGAGTGTTGGTGGGTGTCTGCACTCTGCTTCACCCTTAATCTTTGAAAATAACTTGAGTTTGGAGAAGAAAAATAAATGGGTTATTACGAAAATGGCACAACGTTTAACATACTTTACATATTAATATTCTTTGGGGTTTAAAATCTTACATATTAATGGAGTCGACTCTGTTAGCATTTTAATTAATTTAAAAACACTTTGCAATATGCTACATGTATGTCTCGGATATTATATATTTTTTGACATCTCAAAGTCTAATATATGTTTGTCGCACAAGTTGATGTTACTCTTATTTGCTAATTTTACCAATGATTATTGAATTTATATCACATAATAAAGATTTAGTTATGAGAAATTTTTGTCCTATAAAAATAATTTAATTCTCAAAATATTACAACTAAAGCTATTTTAATCAGAAAATCATAAATTCAACGTCATAAATATTTAAGAAAATGCCACTTAAAACCCTAGAAGTACTTTAATGCCGAATTTATAATGTTAGTCAAAGTGATTTTTATTGTAATGTTTTGAAAATTGAAGTATATTTTTGGAATAAAAAGTTCCTTATTTTTTTTTCTCTCGTTTCTGAATAATACTTTTATTGTGCACTTGCATTTCACATTAGGAATAATTATTTCAAAATATAAGTGATATATTTTCAAAATTATGATTTGAAATTTGAAAAGAAACAACATAGAAAGATCTTGGTAAAGAAAACTTCAAATAAGATTTCATGGAATAGCTGGTTATGTCGCTGTTGGAAAACATCTACCGCGGATCCGCTTCTTTACTCAAGTAAGCATTCTCCTTCTGCCTTTAAAAAATAAAAAATAAAAAATTGTTGCACCAATTTTTTTTTTTAAATATATATATATAGACATATTTAAGGATTGCATTGGCTAATCAACAAGAAAAAGGGAAAAAAACTTACTACCAACAAACATTACTCCTAAAAATAAGACAAAAAGAAAACAGCTGTATCATTCCCTCTCTCTATATATTAATAATAAGTATGATAGGTACTCCTAAAAAAATGCATCAAAATATACTTTTCTTGTCAAAAATTCCTTTTCCACAAATTATATTATCTCTCACGGCATATTCTAGAAAATTGAATCGCAGACAGAATCCCACACTAAATTACGGTGGAACTAAAGTAACTTCAAAATGTTAGCCAACAATCGTGAAGCTTAATTTTTCAAGCCCCACGTAGATTTTACATGAATTATGTGATTACTTATGGTAATCATGTACTTGATAACAAATAAATTGTGTCCAAGAAAATGATAATAATCACAATTGTAAACGTTTATTTCTAAATCAAGAATCCAAATGTTTCGTGGAAGTTTTTAGCAACTTTATGTTTTGTAACTCCTAAACTACTATCTAAGCTAAGTGCATTGATTATTTTTTAATTTTAAATCTAAGCATAGAATATAGATTAGTAATTCAATGAATAATATGCATTTAACTTGTTAGATCACACATGTTCATTCGATTCAATGGACTAGATGCTCATGCACTGTATCTCATCCATAGTATATATATATATATACACACACACAAACGTTTCCATTAGAAAGACCAAATACATTATATAGGGGCCGATATACAGGTGTGCGAGCATTGGTATTTATTAACTTAAAGAAGAAGAAGAAAAAGAATTCTGGTATTTATTATTATTTGATAAGTTACATTGCAGTTTCTTTTTTTATTTTAAATAATGAGTTTGAAAATTAATTTATAAATATTCGAAAAATTGTACGAAATTTTACATTGTATTTCTTTTTTACTTTGTGTATTGTTTGGGGAAGCATGGCCATTGTTGAATCACATTACGTTCCAAGAATCAAGCAAAATGAACTAGTAATTAAATATTGCAAATATTCTCGTGGATAGTCTCTACTACAAATAAATAAATAAATAAATAAATATATATATATATATATATATATATATATATATATATATATATATATATATATATATATATATATATATATATATATATATATATATATATATATATATATATATATATATATATATAAAAGAATGAAATTCAAATTCAGTTTATTGATATATATATTAAAAATAAGAAAAGACGATAAATACATAATAAAATAGAAAAGTCCAATTGCCCTTTATTTTCTCTCTCTCTAAATTTTATTTTAATTTCCATCCTCGTGTCCTGATGTCAAGGAGGTTATTGCATGCTGTAGATATAATGTAAATACTACTCCTAATCCATGTCTTATACATATTTTTTTGATGAGCCAAAATTATCATTGTGAAAGGATATTATGTGGGCCTGGTGATGTCTTACGTGGAGGTCGAGATATTTCTTCAGGCTTGAAATTTTTATATTTTTCCTGTGTTAATCATGTTCTATTTATATTCATAAATTGAAGCATGAATAGTGAAACTTTGAACCAAAATATTCCTAACGAGCAATATGCTTAGAAGTTTTCATAGTCCTTACCGTGGAGCTAAAGCTAGCTCATGACCATGAAAATTAGACTTAACCCTATTTGGTTATTTTATTCTATGTATAGTAAATCAACTATCAATTAATGCTTAATACATTTTCAGTAGACATGTCAAACAGGTAAAGCAGGTTTCATTTTTGGTTCAAAATTATGAATCTTATAATAAATAAATAAATAAATAAATAAATATATATATATATATACACACACACACACGTACAATTAAATCAAATTAATAATTTTTCACCAAATCATTTTTTATTTTTTGTAGCTAAAACAAAAAAAATTATCAACTAAGGATTTGGAGCGTGTTAATGATGGATGTAAATAATTGTTACATGAACAACTATATATAAGGATTCACAGCTCAAAACGACTGGACAATTTTTACAGTTTAGGTGACAAAATAATTTCATTTTATTTACCGAGGGAATAGAGATGCGTTAAACCTTTTTTTTTTTTTTCACATAGATTGAACGTCGGATATGAAAGCAAAAATTGCACAATTTTATTACATCAATTTCTTTCTTGTTAAAATTCTTAAAATTAACCATTAGAATCATTTATATGGGATGAGCCCTGATGCAAATAAAATATGTAAAACAAAAGCACTATAAATCATAATAGCTAACAATTAACCATTATCATTAGCGGGAGCTGACAACTGATTGCTATAGTAAGACTAAATAGTTAAGCCCATATTCATATACATTTTGCGGGAACAAGTACGATTAATTAAGTCATCTCTTTATTATTTTTATGAAATCAGATGCAATGTGGAATTCTACACGATCAAGCTTCTTAAGAATATGTTACATAAGTAGTTTTTTTTTTAATGTTTTTTAAAAGGATATTCGGGCTGAGAGTAAAATGAAATGACAGCCAAATTAAGGGTTTTTTTTTTGAAAATAGGGTTATTTTTTAAAAAAAAAATTGAATTTTGGGATTACAGTAAATAATATTAGAATTTTGGTGTGCTGAATTCCGGTTGTACATTGTGACGGAATTTGACATGCTGGACCCACGATGGTTTGACTGGCAAGCTGCTAAAATCCGGCATGAAGCAATGTTGGTATCCGGCTTGTGAGCCCCATGCACGCCCAGCTGAAATCCGGCTTTCCCTTGTGTCGGTATCTAGCACACCTGTCAGCCTTCCACACTTCAAATTTCAAAAGTCCCAAAAATTCTTTCTCAACTCCTCATTTTATCATTTTCATCCTTAGTTCACGTTCTCAAACTCTTTCTCTTTGTTTTTCAACTCTTATTCTCTTAATATACTTTTAATTGCTTTAATTTTTACCCAATATTGAAATAGTATATATTAAAAAAAGGTAATTTAATTTGATATTAGTATCATTTTTGTTATGTTAGGTGAAAATTATATTATTATTATTATTATTATTATTATTATTATTATTATTATTATTATTATTATTATTATTATTAGGTGGTTATTATCTTTAAGTATATCTTATTACAACAAAGGTAAGTTTTATTTTTGAATTTAGAAAAATTTGTTTAGTTTATATGTAAAAATTATTAATTTTCTTAGTAGCAGATCTATTTTATTGCTTATTTTTTTGTATTATATAGTATAAGCTAAGAAATGAATAAATAATTATTAAATTTAAATATTTGTTGCTAAAAGTAATTGTATTTGTATGCATTTTTTCATGAAATTGATAATCTGTAATTTGATTTGCATTATAAGGATATTAAAATAAAATTTAAAATAATATTTGAAATAATTGGTGTAAGAAATTTGCATATGTTAAAAAATTAGATGTATAATGTTAAGATGTATGAAAAATTACTGCATAGAAAGATAAAAAATAATAAATGATAATAGTTTAAATTTTAATTTTAAAGTAGGTCCACCAAAATAAATCGTTAATTTTGACATATAGCACACTTTAAAATTTGGCAATTTATCAATGTATTTTTTTACACATTTAATATTTATTAATCAATTAAATTAATTTTATACACTACAAATTATTGAGCAGTCAATCATTTAAAATAGCATGCTAAATAATTAATTCACAAAAAATAGCATGTTAAACAATTAATTTGATACACTATAAATTTTTTTATTTGCTAATTTGATTAAAAAAAATTAATATCTTACCTTGAATCTTGAAATTAGATAACCTTCAAACTTATCACCACCTAAAAATTAAATACGAAAATAAAATTAATAATAATATAAATTTTAATTCATGTATTTAAATAGTATAGCACAATAATATTACCTTTTTTTTATGTCAAATAAAACATAAAATGCTATTTATAACATTAATTACTTTAATTAAAATTAAAGTAATTATATAAATTTAAATAAGAAACTTTTAAAATGTTAGGTAGCAAAGAAGAGAATGATATGGAAGTGTGGGATAAGAACAATGAAAATGAAAGAAAACTATTGCTTTTATACAAGTGTGGGATAAGAACAATGAAAATGAAAATGAAAATAAAAAAAAATTATTGTTTTTATACAAGTGTGGGATGAGTTTAACATACATATATAATTCATTTTACACTTTAGTTCCCGTGACCCTGGCATAGTCACTTCTGAGCAGTAGAAGCAGAAAAAGTAGTTGTTGGGGTTGTGCACAATTTTTAAGAAAAAAAAGTTTCGTTGAATGGAGGCACAGGCGCCAGATATCGGCACAAAAAGAAGCTGAATTTCAACTGGACATGGGGCCAATGGGCCAAATACCGGCACTGCTTCCTGTTGGATTTCAACAGACTACCAGTCAAACAGTCATGGGTCCCGCATGTTGAATTTCGTCACATAGTACAGCTAGAATCCAACACACCAAAATTCTAATATCGTTTACTGTAACCCCAAAATTTAATTTTTTTTAAAATAATCATATTTAAAAAAAAGTCCCAATTTGTGCATAAAAATTTTAAGTTCAATGGCTTTTTTGAAAGAAAGAAATTCTTTTGTTATTTTTGCGTAATTTTGGCATAAGTTAAGTGACCATTAGTAAAATCAACCTCATTCCTTATTTGCTGATATGGTTATTTTTGCGTAATTTTAGCATAAATTGAGTGACCGTTAATAAAATCAACCCCATTCCTTATTTGATGATATGAAGTGCTCTGGCAAGTATTATCACCGGAAACCTATCATAATTATTTTTGTGTATAAAAGTTTTAAGTTTAGTGATTTTTTTTAAAGAAAAAATTCTTTTATTATTTTGCGTAATTTTGGTATAAGTTGAGCGATTATAAGTGAAATCAATCTTAATTTCTTAGTTGGTTTATGAATTATTGGTTGTATATAAAATGAACTTTTCTTTACCTAAGTTGAAGTAAATAATTGATAGGGTTATCACCAATGAAATATTTTAACGGTCTGCTGACTTTAATTTAAGAAGTTTGAATTTTTCGTAGTCTGCACTCTGCTCCATTCTTAATCTTTGAATATAACTTTGAGTTTAGGGAAGAAAAATAAATGGGTTATTACAAAAATGGCCCAATGTTCACATACTTAATATATTAAGATTTAGGTTACGTTTGGTAGGACGTAATGCAATGTAATGTATTGAATAATGTAATGAATTAGAAAATGTAATGTAATATAATGTAATGTAATGTAATTGTGATTACATTACTATGTTTGGTTACGTTAGTAATGTAATATAATTGTAAATACATTCTTATGTTTGGTTGGATTATATACATGTATTAGAATGTAATTATATTTATCATTATCAAATTATTTTTTATGTAATTATTTTATATATTTATTATATTATAAAAATATAATAAATCCTAACTTAATAAAGTATAATTTAAAAAAATATATATTTACGACTACATGAAACAAACAAATATATCACCAAAGTATTAAATAAGAACATAATTTTCTATCTATTTCTTCTCCATTCATTGAGCATATCATTTCTCAAATTATCTCTTCAAGCACTCCATTCATTTGATGTTTCAATAGTTGAAATAACATTCTCGGTTTCATCAAATCTTTCTCCTTGAAATCTTCTTCTATCTAGCCTCTCTTCTATCTCATCATTAGGCATTTTCCTTCTTATAAAATTATGAAGAAACAACAAGCAATAATAATCTTATTGTAAGTCTTGATAGGATAAAATGCATGACTCCGAAGAATTGCTCAACGTAGTTTAGGCACTCCAAAGCATCTCTCAATAACATTTCTTGCGGCAGAATTGCCCAATGCAGTTTAACCTGCTGCCAAGTGTGCTATGACTGCCATAAAACTCTCTCTTGATGACTAGCATCAATATCTCGATCATCCAGACATTAACAAGCTCTCTTCTCTCCTTCAATATAAACACATCTCTAGTTCTAGTAAGTCCTTGAGTCCCTGTTCTAGCTATCAATTAGGAAAGTTATCCAGAGTCCATTTATCCTCTATTAACACTCTAGCAAAGCTCATTTCGATATTGTCTATTCTGATGTTTAAAGCCCAACTCCTATTCAATCAAAATTGGGTTATCGTTATTTTGTAATTTTTATTAATGATTTTACCCCGTTTTACTTGGATTTATTTTCTTAAAAATAAAAGTGATGCCTATTCCATTTTCCTGAATTTTGAGCAACTTGTTGCATGTCAATTTAATGCAAAAATCCACGCCTTTCATTCAGATTGGGGTGGCGAATACCAGTGCGTACACTCTTATTTTATCAAAGTTGGCATTGTTCATTGTATTGCTTGCCCTTATACTCATGAGCAAAATGGGACAGCTAAATGTAAAATTCATCACCTTGTTGACACATGATTAAGTCTTTTACTCATGCCAATCTTCCCTTAAATTTTTGGAATTATGCTCCTGAGCAAAGTGCAATACTTGTTAATTTTCTTTCTTCTAATGTTCTCAACAATTCCTCTCCCTATCAGTTAGTCTTTAACAAAAATCCAAATTATCTAGCCTTTAAACTATTTGCCTGTGTTGTTTACCCTTTCTTATGTCCCTATAATAATCATAAATTTTTATTATAATCCTCTCAATATGTCTACCTAGGTAACAATCCTCTTCATTCAGCTTATCGAAATTTTGATCCAAAAACTGGTCATATATATTTAGCTAGTCATGTTTAGTTTCATGACTCAATCTTTTCATCCAAACTACCTCCTTCCTCCACTTTTATACCTCACCATGACACTCCTTAGCTACAGGTCATGCACATTTCCCATTCTTACATGGACACTACCTCAGCATCTCACTTAGGTAAGTCTTATACTCCATTTATCTCTTCTTCTCAGTTATTCTTATCTCCCACTAGTTCTACCTCATCCCAATCTCCCTCTCTAACTTTATATGTTTCTCCCATTCCTTTTTCTAATTCGGATAACTCTTTTAAACTTTTATCCTCACCTGATTCTCCATTTTCCACTGCCACTCCTGGACTTCCTCTTGTTGTCAACCTCACCACATATACTTCTGACCCTATTTCCGCTTCCACTAACCCAACATGTGTTCATCACATGCGATTGAGGCCCACTACTCTGAATCGAAAACAAGCCCATTCATCCATCTCTTCTTTCCTGCCTTAAGTGGAACCAAAGAATTTTACTCCAGCTAAATGCCATCGTGAGTGGTGTGATGCCATGCTATATGAGCTTAATGCTTTGATGCAGAATCATACTTTGACTCTGGTTTTCAGACCACCTAACAATAATATCATTGGCAATAAGTGGATATTTTGCATCAAATAAAGGAACTTTGATGAGTCCACTGAGCGCTACAAAGTGCATCTTGTAGCCAAAGGTTACTCTCAGCAGTCAGGTTTGGATTACCAAGAAAACTTTTCTCCTGTTATTAAGTTCTCTACTATTCGCATTTTATTATCCATTGCCATAATTAACTTATGGCATATTCGGTAACTGAACATCTCCAATGCTTTTTTCCACGGTATACTTGATCTTGAGTTGTATATGGAATAGTCCCATGACTTTGTTGATCCATCTAAACCCGACTATGTGCGCAAGCTTCATAAATCACTGTATGGTCTCAAGTAGGGCCCATGTGCTTGTTTTCAGCATTTATCTTAGTTTCTTCATCGACTTGGTTTTCATTCCTCTAAATCAGATCACTCACTCTTCATTCTCTCTCAAGGCACATCACATTTTTTTTATTCTTGTGTATATAGATGATATAATTATCACGTGCTTAGATGCTAGCAAATTGAATTGGTTTTTACAGAAAATTAAATCCCACTTTTCAATTCGTGACTTGGGAATCTTAAACTACTTCCTCGGCATTGAAGGCAGCTCTACTCCTAAGGGTTTGCTCCTTTCTCAACAAAAATACATTGATGAGTTGTTAAATGAAACTAATATGCAGGACTCCAAAGGTTGCAACACTCCTATGGCGACCATTCCAAACTTGAGCAGGCTCATTGGTTCCCCACTTAAAGATGTTGTTCAATTTTGGCAAGTAATGGGAGCTCTCCAGTACCTAACTATGATAAGGCTTGACATTACCTTCAGTGTGAACAAATTGGCTCAGTTCATGCATTATGCCATGGACATTCATTGGCAAGCTTGTAAGTGTCTGCTTCATTATCTCAAGGCCACTAAAAATATTGAGTTGTTCATCTCCGTCGATAATTTACTTACGAAAAAAGGATTTCGTCGATAATTTTCGTGTGCAATACACATTAATGGCAAATTTTTCGATTCCGTCGCTAATTTCTATTATTTAAGGTAGATTTATTATTTTGTTGCAATACACATTTTTTTCGACAAGTTTTCCTATGGAATTTTTTTTTTGTCAAGAATTAGGATTTTTCTTGTAGTGACCAAAAACGCCAATTTCACCTTACAATGCTTTTTCAATAGTGACTGGGCTGGTTGCCCAAATGATTGCCGCTCAACAAATGGCTACCTCATTTATTTGGGTGATAATCTCATCTCCTGGTGTTCCAAGAAATAGCCTACCGTGGCTCGCTCTTCAATTGAAAGTGAGTACAAAGCTATGGCCAACAACACTGCTGAAATTATGTGGGTTACTACTCTTCTTCGTGAACTTGGTTGCTCTGTTTCTTCTCCAGTCACTCTCTGGTGTGATAATGTCAGTGCTATCTATCTATACTCCAATCCAGTATTTCATGCCAGAAATAACATGTGAAAAATGATTATCACTTCATTTCATGATCAAGTCAAGTTTGGTCTGTTGAATATTAAGTTTATCTCTAGTGCTGATCAGGTTGTTGACATTATGACCAAGCCTCTTGGACTATCTCTATTCGATTCTCGTAGGGCCAAGCTTTGCCTTTGTTTCCCATCAGCATTAGCTTGGGGAGGGGAGGGCTGTTAGTGTGAATAAATACCTATTATTTATTTCGTTTATCTAGTTGTTATAATTCTCATCTAGTTAGTTGGTTCCTCTTATCTCTGTAATTACTCTGTATATATACCATAGCAAACCACTTGTACAATACATGAGAATAAACATTAAATCAGCTATTCATTATTTTTACAAGCCCCACATTGATTTTACATGAATTATGTTATTTCTAATTTGGCATAAGTTTGGTGAAAATAAGTGAAATCAATCAAGAAAATGATCATAATCACAATTGTAAATTAACATTTATTTCTAAATCGAGAATCCAACCACTATTTCATGGAAGTTTTTAGCAACTTTATGTGTTGTAACTCCTAAACTATGATCCAATCTTAGTGCATTAGTTTATTTTTAATTTTAAATCTAAATACATAATATAGAGTAGTAATTCAGTATGCGTACATTTATACTGTCAAACTGCACTTGTTCGATTTATTGGTTTAGATGCTTTCGCACCGTCTTTCATCTCTAGAATATGTATCCACACAAATGTTTCCCTTTTTTGTCTGAAATTGTGAAGGTATATATGTGTAAAGAAATTATAAATATTAATTTATAAATATTTATGAAATTGAATGCAATTTTACATAGTATTTCATTTTTGCTTTGAGTATTGTTTGGGGAAGGATAGCTATTGTTGAATCACATTACGATCTGAAAATCAAGCATAACGAACTTAATAATTAATGACGATGTCGCAATTCATATGGATAGTCTCTATTACATCTATTAACACACACACACACACACACACACACATATATATATATTACAAATAAAAAAAAGACGATAAATACATATTAGAATAGAAAAGTCCAATTGCCCAGTTTATTTTCTCTCGCTCCTTTATTTTAATTTCCATCCTCGTGTCCTGATGTCAAGGAGGTTATTGCATGCTGTAGATACAATGCAAATACTACTAATCCATGTCGTACGTTTAATAATAATAACAATAACAAGAAGGGGTTTATTGAAGGGTTTAGGTAGGTTTAAATCCACTAATTACCACCTTGATTATCATTGTTATTATTAGTATTAGGAACATCCTTATCATGTGGGCCTGGTGGTGACATACATGGAGGTCCAGATATTTCTTTTGGCTTGAAATTTTGATGCTCTTCATCCTTCTTCTCTGCTGCAAAACAATAATTACAATACATAATCAAAGTTAAACTGCTATTTAATTTAGAAAGGAAATATATAAATTAAAAGCTTAATATAAACTAACTATGTAAGAGGAATTTGGCACGGTGAGCCCTCGCAATCTGGAAAGAAGTTAGAGAAAGCAAGAGTAATGCGATTATGCTAACAGTAAGCAAGCTTGTCTTAGCCATTTGTTTTCTCATTTCTTTTCACTAACCAAGAAGATTAATTTTTATTGTTTTATATTTTTCCTATGTTAATCATGTCCTATTTATATTCATAAATTGACGCATAAATTGTGAAACTTTGAACCAAAAGATTTCTAACGAGCAATATGCTTAGAAGTTTTCAATGTCCTTACTGTGGAACTAAAGCTAGCTCATGACCATGAAAAATAGACTTCACCCTATTTTAGATAGTTATATTGTATATATGGTAAATCAACTATCAATGCTTAAAAGAAACACAGGTTTCAATTGGACTTAATACGTTTTCCGTAGATTGGTAAAGTAAGTTTTGATTGGTTCAGTTTCGGATCGATTTTACGGTTAATCATATTTTCGATTTTTTTTTCTCAACCCTAGTAACGTGAACAATTATATATGAGGATTCACAGTTAAAAAATACTGCATGCAGTTTTTTAAGTTTAGGTGACAAAATAATTTCATTTTATTTACCAAGGGAATAGAGATGCTTTAAGCCATTTTTCTTCACATAGATTGCACGTCGGATATGAAAGCAAAAATTGCACAAATTTATTGTGCATACTCATTTATTATACAAAATGGTTTACATCAATTTCTTTATTGTTAAAATTCTTAATCTTAAAATTAAAATATGTCATATATACGGGATAAGCCTTGGTGCAAATAAAAAATGCAAAACAAATGCACTATAAATCATTAGTATCTAACAATTAACCATTATCATTAGCGAGAGCAGACGGCTGATTGCTATGGTAAGATTAAATAATTAAGCCCATATTCATATACATTTTGTGGGAACAAGTAGAATTAATTAAGTCATCTCTTTATTATTTTTATGAAATCAGATTCATATCGAATTCTACGCGATCAAGCCTCTTAAAAATATTTTATTTTTTTTTAATTTTTTTCAAAGGATATTCGTGCTGAGACTAAAATGAAATGATAGCCAAAATTAAAGAGGAAAAAAGGAGAAGTCACAGAAGAATCATCATCTTTCCTATCAGTTGAAAATTGATGAGACTGTTCTGTTATGTTCCAATACAATAATATGCCCACAATGGCTTTGTTAATTAATTAGTGCTGAAGAAATAAAAGACTTTGATATAAATCAAAATGTTGCAGATGGACTTAATATGAACGCACATACTTGATATAATATGCTAGACTAAACATATTAACCATTTTAAGGGTTTAATTTGGTCAATTTACCCTCCCAAGATTGAATTATGTTTCTTTCTCGAACGTATACGTATTTTTAAAAGTTAGTTCTATGTGCACATGCAAAGTGATGATCTTTTCATACATTGATTCAGTGTGTTTAATTCTAAGGGTAAATATCAAGGGGTTTTTTCCCTTTCCTTTGAAGCGACTTTCACTAAGAATTCAACAAAGAGATATCGTCGGCAATTACATCAGCAAAATCAACGGTGTCAAAGTTTTCGGTAATATATGAACATGGGATAAAAAGACTTCATAAGAATTCAACAACATTAAGGTTCCGGATTCAACATGGGAGAAAAAGATTTCATAAGAATCAATGTTATTAAAATCGGATCGGATAAAGAACCGGCGAGACTGAGGGTTCATGATTCGACCGTTTCAACCGAATTTTTTTTTATTTTTAAAATATTATAAATTATTATAAATTTATAAATACTATTGTCTAAAAATTAAAAAAATAACCATCAAACATTAATATATATCACAAATATCCTAATAATAAGTTACAAAACATAATTTAAATTTTATTATTACAAGTAATTAATTATGAATTTTTGAATATTATATATTAGAAACATAAAAATACAATCATATTATGAAAAAAAAAATTTCTTTTTAGATGGAGTACTAATGAAGCAAACACAGAAAATATTAACCTTGCATATATGAGTATAATTATATTTAATTACAATAAATTTAAATAGATAATAAGTATATTAAATTATTAAGTGACATTTTTAGAATTTAAAATGCTAATTTTTTCAAAAAAATAAATTATGAAAATTTCATATATATATATATATATATATATATATATATATATATATATATATATATATATATATATATATATATATATATATATATATATATATATATACAATGAATCAAATAGATAATAAGTATATTAAATTATTAAGTGATATCTTAAACTTTAAAATACTATTTTTTCAAATAAATAAATAATAAAAAATTAATATATATATACACACAAATATTTAATTATAATGAACCAAATATATAATAAGTATATTAAATTATAAAGTGACATATTTAAAATTTAAAATACTAATTTTTTCAAATAAATAAATATATATATATGGGGGGTGAAAAAATACAAAAAAATATAATTTTTTACATTTTTCAGCCAAAAATCCGGTTTTGTCCGGTTTTTCGGTTCAATCCGATCCATTCCGGTTTTTTGCCAATCCGATTTTATATAGTTAAACCAATCAATTAACTTGTTGGTTCGCGGTTAAACCGGTTCAACTGGCCGGTCCGATCCAATTTTAATAACCATGATAAGAATTCAACTGTGGCAAAGTTTTCCGATTCAAAACGTCGTTATAGATTAAGGTTATTTGTCCTTTTCAATGGAAGGTATTGGAAGTTGATCCTGAAGTGTCTTCTTTGGATCAGCAGGGTACAATGATTTTTCCTTCCTAGCCTTCCTTTTTGGGAAAATTACATGAAATGCAACCTTTTTTCATTTCATTTTCATAAATACCTCACCCTATTTTAATGCTTTTCATTCTTGCCTTTTTATGTTTTATAAATACATTTATACTTATATTTATTTCAAATATACCTCCTTTACAGAATATAACTTAAAATTTATCATTGCTTTAGATTTTATTTTTCTAGCTTGCCGATTTCTCAGGATTTTGTAGCAAAAACCTTTTAGTTTCTTTGTTTGAATTTGGATTCGAAATCCTTATTAAAGAAAATTTCTACTGTTGATTTTATTATGATCACAATAAAAACATGATACGTGATAGAATGAAAACATATTTACCTCTGTTTTCATACAATAAACAGATCTAGAAGGCTTGTGATACAGGAGATTATAGTTGCACAAAAATAATGTTTGATCTCTTTTTCGGTTTCAGAAGGGAAAGTTGGAGTTGGCATTTTGTTTTGAGCTCAGAAAATGAACTTGTTAGTCTTCAGGAAATGCTTTGTTAGATTCTTAGCCATAATTCTTTAATTTTTTTTCTCCTATGTACGCCAAGATTGGCGTCTTTAATGTTGCATATTGACACTCGAGAACTCCAGGCAAAGCCATCGAAATTCCATTTTGTATATAAAGTCTCAGCAGTTGTTTTTACTGACAACAAAGTTTATCAATAATAGAATTGCAAAATAAACGATAAATTGAATTTCAGCTTTACACTAATTTAGGACTTAAAAGAAGCATATTCTGATTGCTCAACTATTATTCTATTCATTCAAGTTCAAAAATTGACGAAATAATTTAACACAATCAGAAATGGGAGAGCATTACAATTCACTCTTCGCCGACTATGTTGTACAAACCGCATGTTGCTTTAGATGATATTGATCAAATGTTGACTAAAACCTTGTCTGCTGCTAGGTGTTATTTTGGTAATCAATGACCCAAAGCCAACACTGCAGTTTGGAACTCAGCTTCGTTCTATAAAGTCCTACATGATTTAAACTCCTCAAATCTTTTTTGTCTTTCTAAAGTACTGAGATTAAGAAACGAACAGTAATAACAGAATGTTGCATCAATTTGCAAAATAAAGCTGTTTCGAAATTATGATCGCATATGGAAAACTTTAAATTTTAATCAGCATCAATCAAGAATTAATGTATCACTGGCAACCACCATAGGCATTGTACTGAAAGTGTAGGGCCAATTTAAGAAGCAGCTTTGAACTCAAGAAGCAGTAAAATAGCCTAAGTCCAACATATTCTTAATCAACAGAGTTCAACAAAATCAGCACCGAAGCTTCAGCTTCATATCAACAGCACTGTATATTTTTTATATACATAATATCATACACTATATTTTTTTATGTACAAAAAAATCATATATTGTATTTTTTATATAAAAAATATCATATATTTTATTTTTTAGTTAGTTCTCTTTCTTCCTACAAAGATGAGATTGTTGAGCTTTCGGTAGCTGGCGTCGGGCTCTTTTGTTTTGTTCTCATTTATTTCGGTTTTGAGGCTTCTAGTGTTTTGGCAGTAGTTAGTTCTTTTTCTTCCTAGTCCGGAAGTGGATGGGTTTGAGGTTATGCTAGTCCGGTTGCTTTATAGGTGGTTTGCTGGTTAGAGACTGGGTTACGACCGGATTATTGGTTGTTTGTTGTTCTTTGTCTTAACCAGAGGTTTCTGTGGTTTGTTTTGCTCTGTTCGTTTGTTTTTCTCTCGAGTATACTATTTGCACTCTGGGGCTGCATCTTATGCTCTGCAGAATATTCAGTGGCCTCATTGCTTGCCGTTCTCGGGTCACTTCCTTGCTGTCTCATGACAAAAAAAACATGTAAGTACGCAACTGAACTCAATTGGACAATATTAATGTTGGGACTGAGAAAATTCTTCTGCCATATTTAGAACCCTGCCATAATATTCTGCGGAGAAAATTGTCATGGTGCCCGTATCAACATGTTCAATAAAAGAGCAGACTTTGATACTTTTAATAGTCTAGCATTATTCCTTTTTGAATGTACATGATGCTATAATTATGATTGAGCTTATTATTATGTAGGTCAATTAAGCATGATTATGTTTCCAAAAGAGCTGATGAAGTGCGCAATAAACGTCTAAACTACAGAGCTATTATTGACCATGATGGCTTGCCTCAAAAGCATTCAACTAACCAGGTACAACCTGGGAAAAAAATGATTTATTTGCCAAATGTTAGTGAAACGTGGATTTGTTTCTTTTGTCAAGTGTCGAGTTCTTCATATATGTAATATGTTATATGCCAAATGGCTTCAACATTTTTAATGAGTTGGATTTTACTGAACCTTTTTCTTTAAATGCATGCATGGATGGTGACATTAATTAGCCTTAGATATTAGATGGTTATGTTGGAATATATGTTGGCACATTCTCAATATTAATAGCTCTAATATGAAGGTGCTGCTTAGTAATTAAAATTGAAAAGTGAAAATATAAGGGGCTGTGGAACACAAAGTAGATTGATAAACTAAAAAATTTTTAAATTTTTACATTGTCTGAGGCAAAATACTTGTGTTATTCAAATTTATATGAATTTTGGACTACCGATGACAACCTTTTTATGATTTGCATTCTGTAAAATTAAAAAAAAAAAAAAATTCTTCTATGTTTCTCAATGGTGGATTTAAGGAATCTCATAAAATGACGCAATTCTTGATTAAAATAGATTATTATCAGCTGGCTGCAAACTTCAAAGAAATTTAGACCTCAAGTTCATTGGGGAGTTGGGATTTTCAAAGAAATACCTCCTATGTTTGCAGGTTTGCAGCGTAGAAACACTTTTTTATTCTTATATTTTTGGAATAGAGAATTTATCTGAATTCCACACAGCATCTCATGCATTACTCACTATGATCCAATAGATAACATATTTTTTCAATAGTATGAAAGAATTGATGACTTTCAGCTTGGAGAATAAAGCCGGACCAATTGTCTAGAGAAGGATATTCTCATATATATATATATATATATATGTTGCTTGATATTGCTTGATAGTAGTTGATATAAAATAAATTAAGCTGCTAATTTATTAGCACCTGGTCATTTGATCTTTATAAGAATATTTCTTTAATTTTGAGCCACAATGAGATGCTAATTTATAAGATTTTTGGTTAGATTCAACCCTAAAAGGCACAGCCTTCATATTTGTATTTTAATTTTTCTTTTTTGCTTATTGTTATTCTGATGGTTCTTTGGTTTTCTAGCTTTATTTTTACCAGATCTTCTTTTTTGTCTGAAATTGCAAATTAGTTTACAGATATTTATGTGTTTACATCTATTTGTTGGAATTGAATTGATTCATAACTGTCAAGATTCAATAAAATGGATAATGACATGTTTAAATATTAAATTAGTGGATAACTAGTAAAAGATGGTTAATTTTAATTTGTAACTATGTTCAGATGGGATCCATGGATTGATTTATTGTAATAGGAAAATTAACAATTTAGGTCTAAATTCAACTTTACTGCACTTTTTTTCTTTTTAATTATACTTGCTCTCCTTATCATTAAATGGAACAAGGAAAACAGAAAAAAAAAAAAAAAAGGAAGTGGGTCTCCTTACATATTGATTTTAATGCTTATATTCTTTTTTGGACCTATGCTATGTTTATCACAATAATAATGTAAAGCATGGATCTATTTGCACCAACAGATGCTGGACCTGGTATACCTAAGATTAAAGCTTATCTGAATGGAATTGATACTCCCAATATCTATGGTGCTGCACCTTTGATGGTTAAGGTAGGTTCTGCACAGTGAATTCAAACAACTTTTTTATATCACAAATTATTATTAATTCAGCCCATAAATACAAGTACTAATTGTTGGCCATTATATATTCCCTACACCTCAGTAGTATTAATTGTTAGTTTGTTGCTGCATCTGGTTTATCTTGAATAATATCAGCAAAATCACATGTTATTTCACTTTTAAAAGGTTTTTATCAAAATTATTACTGAATCAATTTATTGCGATCTTTCTATATTTCTGATATTTATATAAATTGATGCCCATTTTTCAAATGAATGAGAGAACTACTAAGACTAATATAAATTCAACAAGGAGTTGTTTTGTACTGTTTTGAGGAAACAAGAAACAATATTGATGAAACAGCATCAACTGCTGTGAATAGTTTTAGCTTTCAATATTCATTAAATTGGTCGATTTTGCAGAGCTAGTGTTTTATTTCTCCTCATTCAAGAGATGTACAATTTTATGTCAATGAAAAGTAGGATGGTTGTTTCCAGATTTTCTGAATTGAAAAATGGATAAAGAATCAATTGGTATAGACTCCATTTTTTCTTAATTAAGGTTCTTGATTTTTGTAAGATGAATAAGGCTGGAGATAGAATTATAGCTGCTATTTAGTGAGTAATTGTGGCTTTTTTGTGATATTTGTATGCTATATTTTTCTATAGCTAAACATTGTTTTGGCTATATGTTTCTTGTGTTTTGTAGCCTAGATACCAAAACTTGAAACAGATTAACCTGAAATTTATGCAAAATATTTTGCAGTTGATTGTCATTTTAATTTCAAATTTTAGACTGAAGGTTGATTAAAGCGGTGCTGCATGCTTAAGACAGGTTTAATAATTTAAAGTTTTTATTGTTTTTAAGAATATTCTAAGAGTATTTAGTGTTGAGTTTTGTGATTTTGGCATTGTAATTTACACAATATTTGTACAAATTTTACATAACTTTTTGTATAAATTATTTTTGTTATATATATTAATTAATATATACCTTCAATTTAGATTTTATACTTTTATATTGACTATATTGCAGGGTTATTAAACTCGGGTTGACTCAACTGATCAGACCGGTTAGACCTTGACTCGACAAGTAATCAGAGTTGATCCAATATAAAAATCGAAAAGAGTGAAAACTTGGTTTGACTCGAAAAAAATCGGTTTGGCTCGAAAATCAGCGACTCTGATCGGACTCCGGTTCAACCCAAAAGTGCTGCGTTTTGAAGAAAATTTTCCTAAATCCCTAAATTTTCCTTATCTGCATCTATTTCATTTGACGCAGCCACCTCCCCTTCTTCTTCTTCTTCATTTCTTTTTCACCTAGAGCGGTACTTGTGTTTCTTTAGGTCCGGTTTCTTCACCCATAAAAACAACAATCAAACCCCATATCTTTAATCTATTTAACAAATGGGTTTGTCCAGTGAACTAAATATACTTTCCCCAATTATCAGAATAAAACCAATCACCATTAATAAAGGATGAAGAACCTGTAAAAGTAAGAAAAAACAAAACCTATTATCAAAATATTGAAACTTATTAAATGGGTTTGAAGGAAATCTGAAGAATTTAAGAAATTACAGCATAGATGAGGTCTTGGCAAGAGGAAGAGCGGAGAGGGAGAAAGCTAGAGTGGAAAAAAAGAGCCCAAAAGATGACCAAAGCTGCAATTATAGAACCGAAAATTCTAGCAAAAAAGAGAAGCGGGAGCAGAGAAGGAGGCATTGTAGCTATGGATTCTTTTTCTCAAGTACTCTCTGGTTCAGGACAGTGACTCCACCGACACTTTAGAGTTGTGGATCTAAGGACATGCCTTTGTGCTTTTTTATTAAGAAGGGTTGCTTTGCCTTAAAATCTTTTCATTTATGCTAATACGCCAAATTAGCCTCTTAAACTTTAATTGAACCAATTAACTCCATAATAAATTGAATTTAATATCTCATTCTTTAACAGCAACAACCACTACTACAACTTCTTTAACCATTTCAGCATACAAAATCTAACCCTTTTCGATAATTTATTTAATTTTATACTTAAAAATTTTATTGAACTTAATATTTTTATATTGATATTTGGTAACTAATAGATTTTTTAATATATTTTAATATATCATAATTTTAATTTTTTTAAATAATTATATTTAAAAAAATAAAAACTCCGAGTCAAACCGATCCAATCAATTGACTCTTGACTCCGTTGACAGACCGAGTCGATGTCCGAGCCAATTTTAAAAACATTGCTATATTGTGTTTAATTTGGGATTTACAAATACGAAACATAATTCTGCAAAAAATTATAAAAAATTAAATAGTAAAATAATATATTACGACAAATTACCAACGAAAATTCTGTCGCTGCTATTCCAAAAATTTTAATATTATACTAAATATATTTGCCAATAAAATTATCGACGAAATATCCGTCGCTGTTTATACTAAAATAAATTAATGATTTATTCATTACATTTTACGACGGTTCACCGACAACATTTTCGTCGCTAAATGGTCAACGTGACGAAACATACAACGAATTTTAAATAGAACTACCGATGGAATATTTTTATAAATCCGTCGGTAATATTTACCGACGGAATTTTCCACCGGTAATTTGGTACCTACAAGCGTTTTATCCATTGGTAAAATAATAAAAAAATCGTCGGTAAAGTCATTTTCCGTCAGTAAAATCACAAAAATCCATCGGTAAAATACATTTTTTTTGTAGTGTATGTGAATGGTAAACCAATCGTATAGACTTACATATATATATATGTGTGTGTGTTTGTGTGTGTGTGATGATGTTTACACTGAACGTAAGTATTTATTGTAGTATATATGATATATGTGTATACATGTTGATATGAGTTATAGTAAAATATATAATAGAATATCATATGGACTGAGATAATAATTATGCCTTATTGATTATAAATTAGATAAAGGTAAAAATAGTTAATAAATAGTTTGTTGAGTATGAAATTTCAAACCAAATCTTATATTTCTAATTGCTTGATGTTTGTATGCACCATATTCTGGAACTCACCACCCTTGTTTATCTTGTGAAGTGGTAAGTGTGTATGGAAATTTTAGATACATTGTTTTATATGACATCAATTGAGAAGTAAAATTGGTAGTCACCACTAAGTTTTTAGTTTAGCGCGTGGTTTTCTTTTTCGCGGGTAGGTTGATCCAATATTCAGTATTCTCGACATCAACAAAGGACTATTCATAGATTGTTGCAGCTAGAGTGGTGGATGTTCAAGGATACAAAGCAAATTACTTATGTTATTTTTGTATTTTAAAACTTTGGCATGTACACATGTGTTAAGATTGTATAATGTAAGTGTAATTTATAAGTTTTAGTTGAGTTTCAATATTGTGATATTAACTTATGCATGTGATAATATTTTGTATAAACACTATTAAGAACAAAATATTTGAGTTTTGGAATAGTGATGTAGTGACAAGTAGATTAACTTAATTCTTATTGAGGAGGATGGAAAAATTATGTGTAGGAGTTTGATTGAGGCTATGGATCTTGATGAATGATTTTTAGAAGTGTTGTTTGTATTTTGTCTACAGGAGATTGTGAATATTTAGGGGAGGTTCTGCCAAAATTTTTAGTAAAATTTAGAATAAAAAAATTAGAAATTGATAATTTAAGCATTAATTATATTGATCTAGTGATATTAAGAGCATAGACCAGTGTGTGACATCCGTATTCGATTTGTATACGAGATCGGGTATAGGGTGTTATAAGAATGTTAATAGAATAAGATTTCCACCCCTTGGTCGGCAAGTGCAGTTTAAGTATCTAGCTTTTACCATCTATATCTGTAAGGAATCCATGTAGCATTAAAAATCAAGGGTCAAGTGGCTCAAGGAGGGTGACCGCAACATGAGATTTATCCACATCTTTGCTTCAATTAGAGGTTGTCGCAATCATATCAGTAGATTAGCCACTTCTGAAGGGGTAGTCTCTGAACCAAATTCTATCAGGAGAGAAGTGTACAAATTCTTTGTGAACCTATATAAATAAACAACTAAAGCAAACCTGGGTTTGCAGCTACTTCCTTCAATAAGCTTTCCTTATCCTCAGTTAAATCCTTGGAGGTACCTTTTACTTTTGAAGAAGTCAAAGCAATAGTCTAGAATTATGAGAGCTCCAAAGTGCCAAAGCCAGACAGATTTAATTTTGCATTCATCAAGGCGGCATGGGACACTATTGGGTCAGATATTTTTGCAATGGTAGAAAAATTCTATATCGATGGGCATATTCCAATTGGGGCATCTTCATCCTTCATTGCCCTAATACCAAAAATCATAGGGGTTGATAATCTTAAAGATTTGTGCCCTATTAGCTTGATTGGGTTATATAGTTAAACAAGATTATATCAAAAATCTGTGCCCTAAAGGTGGATAACGGGAACGGTGGATACACGAGGGTATCAAAACGGTGGATATCTGAAAATAACAAAACTATGGACCGAATCAGGGCCAACTGTATGGTGGACCGGTCAAGGATCCAAACGAGGTCAAGTAACAACCTTAATGGGCTGTGCAAGATCCAACAGGATCAACTATACTATCGACCTAAAAAGGTTGACTGTGGCAGCTGCAATATCCCTATAGGCGCCTATCTATCCACAATTGAACTCTAATTGCAGGCAATACTTTGTTACATTCTGCTTTCATATGCCATTTTTACACTTGATTAAAAGTCAATTTGCATACATATAACTATGGTACAGATATATTACTACTATTGTAAAACAATGTATGCAAAGTTTATGTATATTGATACACATAGTTTCTGATCGTGTTAACATTAGTCATCATATTTAGCTTGGTCATAACATGTCAATTAGTTAATATTCGATACCTATATAAATGCTCAACCTAAGTCATGCCTTGTTCTTAGAATTTTCCAATATAGCACCACTAGGTGTATGATCATGAAAAAAAAATCCAAAATCTCTAGTTTATACAAGTACATGTAACAATTTTACTATTTAACAAGTCAATGTTTTGGCAATTGAGCATATATTATCTTGTAAATACTTTAACATGTTATCCATAAGACTTTACATGTGACATGGTCAAACTATTATATTACTTATTTCATGACATAGGTATATGCCATAATATAGACTTGCTCACCATAAAAGTACATACAAACATTAATCTTACATATTACAATCATGCACAAATTTCATCACAAATATATATTAGATATATATTCATCACAAGTCCTTACCCATGTACACGTGTGAATGTATATGTATACATATAATGTAAATGGGTTATATAGTTAAACACGGGAACCAACGCCAGCCAAAAACGAAAAGTAAGGCTCTTCCTCTTATTTAAGTTTCTCAGCTGAATTTCATTAGGCTTTCATAACCTTGAAACTAAAATAGTAATTAGAAAGTTGAAACGACCAAAAAAGTTGTGCTAAGCAGTAGATATATGAATAAATGCCCAGCACCCTTCATACATATGGACATAAATGAAATGAGATGAAAAAAGGGGGCTTTACAACCGCTATTTTAACTTAACAATAATTACATCTAATATGCTTATCAAGCAGATATTAGTCAGCTAGGAGATAAGGTTCAAAAGGGGTTACACAAGGATTTGGATCATGCTGCATGATATATGCAGCACGTTTAAACTCCGCCCTCAAAACCCTTATGCTGTACTTATACACCACTCTCCCAGGATCATGAGATGTCTCAAAAGGGTCCTTTATGCATATCAAAAGATTATATACCAAAATATATATCTTTTATCATTAACTTGAAACACATTTCTCCAGCAGCAAAGCCTACATACAAGGTTATACTCATGATTGAAGAGCTTTATCTTTTGGTATTGATGACAGGTGAGAGAAGTTGCAAGTCCCAAAAGATCACCTGCAAAAAGAAATAAAGGACCAATGGATTTCCGACTAGGAAGTTTCTGACGATCAAGTTAGAACTTTTGATAAATAAGAATGTATTTTTTGAAAAGTAGATTTCAGACCCCTAGTTTACTTGTTTTCTCCTTCTTTTATAGGGGTTTTGTCCATTCTTTGGGGAAAGTGGGATGAAATTCCCTTTCTCTCGGCCACTCTTCCCACTACTCCTATTGTTGGGGAGATGTGGAAGAAGAATGACTGTTTTATCCTATCGTGGTAGTTATCTTTTCAGCTATTGGCCAAACTGTAGATAGGCTCCTTAGAGTTTGGTTGATCCGATCTCTTGATTGGTAAAGGTTTGTACGAACTTTATTAGCTTACCTAGCTCCTAGTCAGAATTGTTGGGGTTTTTAGCTAGGTTCTGTTATCATAAGTCCCTCCCTGAGTGTGCGACATTTATGTCACTAACTTTGGAGATAACATTTTTATAGGGGTTGCTCTGCAACACATACAACCATGGTGAGCTATTCATCTAAGTGGCTTAATTAGCCTTCATAGCTCGAATGATGAAACTGCCTGTGAGCTTAATTGAGGTGTTCGTGATGAATATGTCTGATTGAGCTAAAGAGGACTCATGGCGAACATGCTTAGTGGGCATTTATAGTCATGGCGAACATGCCTAGTGAGGTCTTGGCCTCTGCTCGTGGTGAACATATCTGTTTAAGCAGAGTTATTGATGAAGTACTCATGGTGAACATGCTTGGTGAGCTTAAAACAATTTGCTCGTGGCGAAAATGCCTATTAAGCTTAAGACGCACTGCTAATGGTGAACATGCCTATTGAGCTCTTGAAATGCTTGTGGTGAACATGCTTATTGAGCTTAAAATAAACTGCTCGAGGCGGACATGCCTAGTGAGTTTAAGATGAATTGCTTGTGGCAAACATGCTTAGTGAGTTTAAGACGAATTGCTTGGGTGAATGTGCCTAGTAAGCTGTTGAAATGCTCATGACAAACATGCATGGTGAGCTTAAGATGAATTGCTTGTGGTGAACATGCCTGGTAAGCTTAGGAAGAACTGCTCAAGGCGAACATGCCTAGTGAGCTTAAGATGAACTACTTGTGGCAAATATACCTGGTGAACTTAGGATGAACTGCATGAGGCGAACATGTCTAATGAGTTTAAGAGGAATTGTTCGTGGCAAACATATCTGGTGAGCTTAAGACGAACTGCTCGTGGTGAACATGCTTGGTGAGCTTAGGACGAATTGCTCGTGACGAACATGCCTCGTGAGCTTAAGATGAACTTCTTGTGGCGAATGTGCCTCATGAGCTGTTGAAATGCTCGTGGCGAACATGCCTGGTGAGCTTAAGATGAACTGATCGTGGTGAACATGCCTGGTGAGCTTAGGATGACCTGCTCGTGGCGAACATGTCTCATGAGCTTAAGATGAACTGCTCGTGGCGAACGTGCCTAGTGAGCTTAGGACAAACTACTTGTGGCGATTATGCCTAGTGAGCCTAAGATGAACTGCTGGTGACGAACATACCTAGTGAGTTTAGGATGACCTGCTCGTGGAGAATATGCCTCGTGAGCTTAAGATAAACTGCTCGTGGTGAACGTGCCTAGTGAGCTTAGGATGAACTGCTAGTGGCGAACATGCCTGGTGAGCTTAAAATGAACTACTTGTGGCGAACATGCTTGGTGAGCTTAAGACAAACTGCTCGTGGCTAGAGTGCCATCTAAGCTAGGAGAGGGGCTCATGGCTATGGTGTCGTAGGAGCTATTCTGGTTGCAGTGCCGAACTTATGGGCGGAGCTGATGTGAGCTTGGTAAAATGAATAACTCAATTGAATATGGTATCCATTACAAGCATATGTTCTATAGGCAGTATTTGCTGAAGAACTTAGGAATTCCATAGAGCTATTCTAACGACAATACCGATCCAACAAGGATTGCAAAACTAAAGTTGAAGCGGCGCTGGTGCCGAACTATGTGATCTGAGTGAAATATAATGAGACCAGATTGATAATGCTATTGAGCTACAAGTAATATGACTCAAGGTTCGAAACATTATATGAGTGCGATAGTATTTTGCCAGAGAGGTCATTGAGTCTGTATGCACCACCTTTAATAACTTCTTCTAATCATATCTTGTGGAGGTGTGGGTGACCCGTGTCTCCTCATCGTGTCCTTCTTATCTTCCGAGTTAGGAGTAGTAACTGTATAAATCTTGTTGGATGAACTGTTTCCCCTATATCTCCAGAGGAATCATTTTGGTTGACATTTCCCCTATCCCGAGCTATCTTTCTTGCATCCTCCTTTTCCTTCTCCGCCCCCATGTCCTTGTACGCATTGTGGTGTAAATGCCTTGCCTCATCCATTCGGATGTACTTGTGAGCCCGTGACATAAGCTCGATGAAGTCATGGGGCTTCTTACTCATAGAGTTGTTGAAGTTCTGACACCTTGTGTTCCTGATCAATGCGTTAATTATCACTTCCAGATTGAGGTTTTGTATGTCCATCGCTATCACATTGAATCTTTCCACATAAGCTCATAAGGGCTTTTCCTTCTCCTACTGAACCTGATTGAGGTCGGTTGATGCTTTGTTTAGACGGATCGCCGCCACAAATTTTGCTATGAATATATCATTGAATTGTTTAAACTTGTCGATGGACTGCTCGGGAAGATTGCGAAACCAAACACAAGCCATACAAAATATCCTGTTATCAGGTATGAGTAGACTTGCAGGAAAAGAAAATCAGTAAATCCATTTCTATAGAAATAGCTAGCAAAATTACAACAAAACACAAGCCATACAAAATATCTGCAAATTGTAAACAAATCAATAAAGAATACTATATTTCTTTAACAAGGCAATATCCATTGTCCAATAGCATTTTAAAGCTGCTGTCCAATAGCAATTCGAATAAGGTTCCGGTTACTTAAATGCAATATCCACTGTTCATTCTATAGAAAAAAAAAGTATTTTTTAATATTTTTACCAAAATATTAGTCCAATCAAATCACGGATGACTAGTTCATTGACAAAAATGGTAAAATTGGCGACTAAAAAATATTCAAAAAATAGTTCAATTTTTTGCAACAAAATCTCAATTTTGAAATCTTTTAAAGTGACCTCCATCATTTAGAATGAAAAACTACGTGTGTTTCAAGTGTTCGTCGAACATTGCTTGGTTCGAGTCTAGATTGTTATTTGCCAGAAAAAATAGAATAGGATAAACGTAAAAGTTTTCTTTTATTTTTTTTTTAACTTTTAGTGATGGTCAAAATAATAATCTAAAATGACTCTTTAACTCATTCAAGTGGCTGCTGGAAATTTAATATTAAAATAAGACATAATTAGTCCTAATGGGCTTAAACAAGTGGACTTTAACATATTTGGGTTTTACCACATAGAAGCAAACCCAAACCCAACAATTAATTCTCATCCTCTCCCACTACATAAAAAAAAAAAAAAAGAAGAAGATGCCTTCAATAGAGAAAATAGAGAGGGGTTAAGAACTGATTAACAAAAACAAAATAACAAAGACGACATTTTGAGCGAGGGAAAAATGGTTGCTAAAATATAGCAGGAAATTAGTGCCACTTTTAGTGACGGAATCTGCAGGGAAAGTGGACGCTAATATATTTTATACTTTTTCTTTGTGTAGCAACAGTTTTTTGCATCCTTAAAAGGGCTGCGTAGCTTTTTTGTATTTATAGTAACAGGTACTATACCATCGCTAAAGTTTGAATATAATTAAAGAAATAATTTTTAATTATTTTAGTTTATTTTTTAATGTAACATTAAATATCAAATTTAGTCTTTCTACTAAGCTGACATTGAATTATTTTAACCTCGTGAATAGTGTATTCCGCGAAGTTGGATGGGGTAAACTAAGATTTTTTAGATGTTATTTTAAAAAAAAAAAATTTTTAATGGACGTTGTGTACCAAGCAAATACTATTTTAACGTATAAAGAAAAAAAAAACTTTTATAACTAATTTTTTATCTGCCAATTTACTAATTCACCGCATAATTTGAAAATTTCCATTTTAGTTATCCTCGAGTCCTCTTTTTCCATCTACTCTTCACTTAATTTGTTACAATGAAACCCTAAAGAACACTCACTTCAAATAGCTCTCCAATTTCGTCGGCTGGTTATGGGATAAACTAAATAAATTGGCATGTGAACATCGTTGTTGGTTGTATTATATATATGCCGATAAAGAAATAGTAAAAAAATATCGTTATTGATTTTTCTTTAAATAAATTTAACACATTAATTATATCAATTCATAAGGATATTCTTTGTTTCAAATACATGAACTGAATGAAATCAATAATTAATTTTATTGATAATATTTCACATAAAATAAATACAACAAATGCATAATAATTACTAAGTTAACAAGCCTTTTTTATTTTCTATCTTTTATTCGTCCTCCTCGTCTCCCAATATCAAGGAACTACTTGCATGCTGTAGAAATAAGGTAAATGCTAATGCATGTATTTTATTCAACAACAAGGGCTTTATTGAAGGATTGAGGGAGGTTTAAATCCATGGAGCACTAATTAATTACGACCTTATGATTAGGATTGTAATTATCACTATTAGGGGCATCATTATGTGGGCCTGGTGGTGGCATACGTGGAGGTCCATTTATTTCATTTTGCTTGAAATTTTGATACTCGGCATTCGTCTTCTCTCCTGCAGCATACATAATTAAAAATTAAACCAATTACTTCAAAAGCAAAGGAATTATATAAATTGAAAGCTTAATATACAAACTAAGTAACAATGTATGAGGAGGTTTAAATCCATTGATTGCCACCTTGATTATGATTGTAATTATCACTATTAGGGGCATCATTATGTGGGCCTGGTGGTGGCATACGTGGAGGTCCATTTATTTCATTTTGCTTGAAATTTTGATACTCGCCATTCGTCTTCTCTCCTGCAGCATACATAATTAAAAATTAAACCGATTACTTCAAAAGCAAAGGAATTATATAAATTGAAAGCTTAATAAATAAACTAACTAACTATGTATGAGGAGGTTTAAATCCATTGATTACCACCTTGATTATGATTGTAATTATCAGTATTGGGGGCATCATTATGTGGGCCTGGTGGTGGCATACGTGGAGGTCCATTTATTTCATTTTGCTTGAAATTTTGATGCTGTTCATCCTTCTTCTCTCCTGCAACATACATAATCAAAAATTAAACCGATTACTTCAAAAGCAAAGAATTATATAAATTGAAAGCTTAATATATAAACTATGTATGAGGAGGTTCAAATCCATTGATTACCACCTTGATTATGATTGTAATTATCAGTATTGGGGGCATCATTATGTGGGCCTGGTGGTGGCTTACGTGAAGGTCCATTTATTTCATTTTGCTTGAAATTTTGATGCTCTCCTTCCTTCTTCTCTCCTACAACAACAGGATTCGTTTGGTGCACAATCACAATTAAACTTATTTAACAAAGCATACATTAAAATAGTGCATAAAATTTTTAATAGAAACTAACTAGGTATTAGGAATTTGGTGCTATGAGCCCCAGCTATCTGTAACAAAGTTAGCGAAATCAAAAGCAATATAATGATGTATATATTAACAAAGCTTTTGGAAGCCATTCTTTTCATATATTTTTACACAAGACACTACAAGAAATTATTGAAATAGCAACGGAAAAATAGCAACGGAATTGAATTAGCAACGGATATTTAATTCCGTTGCTATTTAGCAACGGAAAATAGTTTCCGTTGCTAAAATTGGTTGAATTTTATAAAATTAGCAACCGAAAATAATTTGGTTAGCTTTCGTTGCTAAAAGTGGAGGAAATTTATGGCGCCAATATTTAGCAACGAAAAATTAGCAACGGAATTTGAATTCCGTTGCTAATTAACGCGGCAAAAAATGGCGGATAAAATTTGGGACTGAAAATAGCAACGAAATTTGTATTCCGTTGCTATTTTAGCAACCGAAATGAATTCTGTTGCTATAATTAATATTCGGTTGCTAAAATAGCAACGGAATTTTTATTCCGTTGCTAAATTTCACTTTCAACGAAAGTTAGCAACCGAATTAAATTCGGTTGCTATTTAGCAACGGAAATTTAATTCGGTTGCTAAAATAGCAACGGAATTTGTATTCCGTTGCTATTTAGCAACGGAATTAATAATCGGTTGCTAAAATAGCAACGGAATGAAAATTCGGTTGCTAAATTAGCAACGGAATTTTGATTCCGTTGCTAAATTTCACTTTCAACGAAAGTTAGCAACGGAAATTTATTTCGGTTGCTAAAATAGCAACGGAAATTAATTTCCGTTGCTAAATAGCAACCAAATTCATATTCCGTTGCAAAAATAGCAACGGAATTATGTTTCCGTTGCTATTTTAGGGACATTTAAGTAATTTTACCTTTGTTAGAAGTATAAATTGAGAAAACCCTAGGTTTTCATCTCTTCCCTCACACCGCCTTCCCTCTCTCTGTCTCTCTAAAGAAGCAGTCGACGGCTCCTTCCTCACACACCGCCGCTCTATCTCTCTCTCCAGCAAGGAAGTCGATGTCCAGAGCCACAGTCGAACTCGATTTCTTTGGCATGAAGAAAGAGACCTCTGCCAAGTCTACTTTCCCAAAATTGTGCCGCCAGAAAAGCTTTTTAGGTTCGTCTTTCGCTGTTCTTCGTTTTTATCTCGTTTTATTCTTCTTCTTCGGTTTTGGATCTATTATCTCCTTAATTTTTTTTGGGTTTTCTTATGTTTGATGTATGAGTGCTGTTCTTATTTCTTTAAGTTGTATATTAAATCCTTCCGATTTTTCATTATCCTTTGTTAGTTGTCATGTTTCCTGTTAAATCCTTGAGGTTTTCCAATTTCTTCCAATTTCGTTAAATGGAGGACTTCCCAGGATAAAGAGGATGGTTCTGAGGTATGCCGTAATTGTAGATAATCAATCTTTCTCTTCGCATGATATCATAGAATTGTTAATAAACAAATCTATTATTCCCTTTTCAGTAGTGGCATTCCACCTTAGGTTATATCTTTTTTGAATCACAATTGTAATTGTACTTGAAAGTATTTAATAAAATTTATTTTTTTCGATTGTTTGATCCATATTTACCTGTGCTCTTTATTATTTGCTTTAAAATCTTAATATGGCATGTATACTGGCTGGCAGTCAGAGGAGGAAAGACCACCGGAAAATTAAATGTTATAGTTATTAGTGAACTTTTGTAAACTTATTTCTTTTGTAAACCCAAAATTAAATGTTACAGGTGCGAGGAAGAAATTCATATTTCTGTTTAATTGCCTTGTTTGGCCATTCTTTTGTAAACTTTTGTATTGTCATTGTCAATGGTTTCTTGCATGATATTCAATGCTGTGATATGTTGTTCCCCGGCTTTATAAGAAAACTTGGCGATTACTGATTGTATTGATTTTTTACTGATGAATCCATTATCTGTCATTTCTGAAGATGTTCTGATGAATTTTTGAAAATGATTCCTGATTTGGTAGGCATTTCATTTGGTATTTGCCACTTCAAGGCTAAATTATACGAGGACCTGTTAGTCATTTCGTTAAAATCAATGGAAGTACTAACTTTTTAGTAAAAAAATTTAAATTTTATGTTTTATTTAATATTTAATACAATTAAAAATCAATAATGTTTGCTTATTAATAGTTAATTACTAATAACTCAATACGTCACTTTCTTTAATTAAGGATAGATGAGTTACGGAAACATTTCGTATTGTGACAAATATTTAAATATTTTCTTAAACTATTCATAATTTGGAGCAATTATTTTTCAATTCAACATTTATGAATTTTGAGTTTCTTCTTTGGTTTGCAAAGTTTAAAAAAAGTGATCCAATTTAATTTAACATAATGGAATTATTGATGGAAAGTTTTAATCGAAATGTTTCTCAAATGTTTAATTGTTAGGTATTAAAATATAAAGTTTTAATTATGAATTGATAAAAATATGAAAATTAAATGTTATAGTTATTGCCAGAAGTACAATAAACAAAAAATAGTTTAATTTCTTTGGATATTTATGCTTTTTTGATCCCATCTTGTTTCTGTATGATATTTTTGTATCTAAATCTCTTTGGTGCACGTGCATTGAAGGTGTATGATATAGAAACGTTGATTTGGTAATTTCTCAAGAAGCTTACATTTGGGGCCTGTCAGGTGTGGATTAGAACGAAGGAGGTGAAGAAAGACAGAATTGAGTGTACATTTGGGGCCTTGTTTGACGGGAGAAAGAATTGAGTGTAAAATGTGATTTAGTTGATTTTTTTCGAAGATCTTCCACTGTTGTGGATTCTAGGATTGCTAATTTAGGGATAGAGATACAAAGACAGATTAATGAGAGAAATATAATTGAGACTAAACGGGAAGAAGAGTCAAGAGAACCAGGTCAGAGACATCTTGATTCTTCCATATGTTCATTTTGCAAATAATGCTGCCTTCTTGCCTTCAATTTTTTAGAATTATTACCAATAGATTACTCCTAATATATTAAATTAAAAAACTCAAACTCCTAATAAGTGAAAAATTTGCTGCTGAGCATTTGTATGCTTTAATTATAAACTGGTATCTGCCTTTGGTTTCATGTTTTTAGAACAAAGAATTATTTCAAGATTTGGCACCTTTCGTGTGGAATTCTTTTGGTACTATTGCTGCTCTAATACAGGTATGCCTAATAAACCTGTGTTTGTTTTGGTTTTATCTTTTTTTAGAAGAGAGAATTATTTCAAGATTTGGCTCCATTGTTGTGGAATTCTTTTGGTACTATTGCTGCACTGTTACAGGTATGCTATTGAAGTTGGTGTCCAATACTGTTTTTCATATTGCTATATAATATATTTCAGCATAATGTCCCTGAAACTGATAACTTTCATTGTCGAATTATTATTATTTTTTTTGCTATCTTATGTCTCAAAGAGAACTTTCGACTGGAAATTCTTAGGAGAGTGTGAACCTCAGCTTATATATTAATTTCTCTTGTTTTCTTTGGTTAATTACAAAAAGAGTTAATATTATTATTTTTACTGCTTCTTCCTAAGATTAGAGTCTCTTGAACAATTAAGAATTGAAGAACCATTCTTCTTCTTCCTTTGATTCAAGAAAAAAATTACAGAGGGAGAGGGAGAGAGATTTATTTGTTTGTTTTCTTTTTTGGGTTCTTGGATTGAACAATATATATATATACACTAAACCAATATACACTAAACCAAAAAAAAAGGATTGTTTACAATATGCATCATCGATATTCATCATTGTTACATGTATCACCATTGTCTTTTTTTTTTCCCCATCCAACAAGCTTTTAAAAGTTCAGTTAATTGTTTATATTCCGTGTGATTGAATAAAAATCATTCAACGAAGGCTTGATTATGTTTGTTAAATTACAATGTCTGCAGTATTACAAGTATGTGCTTGAGACACCATATGCTCTTACTGGTACGCACAATCTTGCAAAGGCAACAGCAAAGGGAAGCACAGTTGTGTTGTTTGTTGCTAGTGCAAATGATAAACAGTGGCAATCATCGGAGAAAATTCTGAAAATGATTATTGATTCCTTTCGATTGTAGATATTTACTTTAAGGTATGAGGTTATATGTGAGTGATATAGTTTGCTTCTGACATATTAATTCTTGTTGAGGATATATGCTATCACTTCCCAAAATTTCTTTCTACTTTCTGTGTTTACAGTATTGTGCTTTGTTTCTTCTTCTTCTTCTTCTTCTTTTTTTTCCCCTTGCAGGAAATATGTCATTTTGATGTTTGTTTACAGTTTACTAATGTAAAGAATTTTAAATTTTATGTAGCCCAATGGGATGAGATTTTTTATTTGTCTACTCACTTTTGAGTTTAGACGTTTGCTTTACTGCAATAGTTTTTTACAAGGTGGTAAAGAATTCTTTTTTGGTCTTATATTATTTTAAATTTAAAGATTTTTTAAATTTGTTGGTTTTATATTTTACACTAAAACAGCAAGCTGTTTTAGTGTAATTTGTTGGTTTTCTATTTTAGTGATGGAATAGCGACGAAACAATCGTCACAAATTTTTTTATAATAGTTGCTAAATTTAGCAACGGATTTGATTTCGGTTGCTAAATTTAGCAACGGAATTTGAATTCGGTTGCTAAATTTAGCAACGGAATTTGATTTCGGTTGCTAATTTTGACCAATTTACCAAATGTTAGTGGTTAGATTTAGCAACGGAATTTGAATTCGGTTGCTAAATTTAGCAACGGAATTTGATTTCGGTTGCTAATTTTGACCAATTTACCAAATGTTAGTGGTTAGATTTAGCAACGGAATTTGAATTCGGTTGCTAAATTTAGCAACGGAAAAAACATTCCGTTGCTAAAAATACCAACCGCCGAATTAGCAACCGAAATTTCCGTTGCTATTTTTTATTAGCAATGGAAAATTGACATTTTCCGTTGCTATTTTCCGTTGCTAAATTGTAATTTTCTTGTAGTGAGAAATATATAAGAGATATATTTAGTTGTATATATTACATTTATCATGTCGTATATATACGCAAAAATAGAAGCATGTGAATCCACGAGCTTTTGAAGAACTATAGAAGAATATTACTTTTTCCATTCGGTATGAGAAGTGAATAGAAGTTGTCTCAGTCCTTAACGTGGAGTTCAAACTGGACTCTGAAAATAGACTTAGCCTAGCTATTCAAATTCAGATGCAGAAGTTAATTATTTGGTCAATTATATATATAAATTTTTAATCCGAACAGGACTATTGTTATTAATCCTGTTGACAAAAATCTCTTTGCTGGTTTATGAATTACAGGCTGTATATAACATGAACCTTTCTTTAGCTAATTTGAAGAAAATAATTGATAGGGTTTTTCTCCAATGAAATATTTTAAAGGTTTAAGAAAGAGGTTTTAAGTTCGAATCTTCTTGTAGTCTCCTCCAATTCCTTTTTAAAAATTTAAAAATTCAGTTTTCCTTTTATCCTCTTTATAAAAGGTGGAAGATTAAGTTCCTTTCGAATTCCAATTGTTAAAAGTGTTGCATGGATTGATGACCATTTTATTGTGAATGAGTTTGAAGGTTTTTGAATTCCTAATATTAATATGACTTTTACTGATTTCTTAAAAAGACTTATTAACGCTCAAATATATGTGAGTGTTGGTGGGTGTCTGCACTCTGCTTCACCCTTAATCTTTGAAAATAACTTGAGTTTGGAGAAGAAAAATAAATGGGTTATTACGAAAATGGCACAACGTTTAACATACTTTACATATTAATATTCTTTGGGGTTTAAAATCTTACATATTAATGGAGTCGACTCTGTTAGCATTTTAATTAATTTAAAAACACTTTGCAATATGCTACATGTATGTCTCGGATATTATATATTTTTTGACATCTCAAAGTCTAATATATGTTTGTCGCACAAGTTGATGTTACTCTTATTTGCTAATTTTACCAATGATTATTGAATTTATATCACATAATAAAGATTTAGTTATGAGAAATTTTTGTCCTATAAAAATAATTTAATTCTCAAAATATTACAACTAAAGCTATTTTAATCAGAAAATCATAAATTCAACGTCATAAATATTTAAGAAAATGCCACTTAAAACCCTAGAAGTACTTTAATGCCGAATTTATAATGTTAGTCAAAGTGATTTTTATTGTAATGTTTTGAAAATTGAAGTATATTTTTGGAATAAAAAGTTCCTTATTTTTTTTTCTCTCGTTTCTGAATAATACTTTTATTGTGCACTTGCATTTCACATTAGGAATAATTATTTCAAAATATAAGTGATATATTTTCAAAATTATGATTTGAAATTTGAAAAGAAACAACATAGAAAGATCTTGGTAAAGAAAACTTCAAATAAGATTTCATGGAATAGCTGGTTATGTCGCTGTTGGAAAACATCTACCGCGGATCCGCTTCTTTACTCAAGTACGCATTCTCCTTCTGCCTTTAAAAAATAAAAAATAAAAAATTGTTGCACCAATTTTTTTTTTAAATATATATATATAGACATATTTAAGGATTGCATTGGCTAATCAACAAGAAAAAGGGAAAAAAACTTACTACCAACAAACATTACTCCTAAAAATAAGACAAAAAGAAAACAGCTGTATCATTCCCTCTCTCTATATATTAATAATAAGTATGATAGGTACTCCTAAAAAAATGCATCAAAATATACTTTTCTTGTCAAAAATTCCTTTTCCACAAATTATATTATCTCTCACGGCATATTCTAGAAAATTGAATCGCAGACAGAATCCCACACTAAATTACGGTGGAACTAAGTAACTTCAAAATGTTAGCCAACAATCGTGAAGCTTAATTTTTTAAGCCCCACGTAGATTTTACATGAATTATGTGATTACTTATGGTAATCATGTACTTGATAACAAATAAATTGTGTCCAAGAAAATGATAATAATCACAATTGTAAACGTTTATCTCTAAATCAAGAATCCAAATGTTTCGCGGAAGTTTTTAGCAACTTTATGTTTTGTAACTCCTAAACTACTATCTAAGATAAGTGCATTGATTATTTTTTAATTTTAAATCTAAGCATAGAATATAGATTAGTAATTCAATGAATAATATGCATTTAACTTGTTAGATCACACATGTTCATTCGATTCAATGGACTAGATGCTCATGCACTGTATCTCATCCATAGTATATATATATATATATACACACACACACAAACGTTTCCATTAGAAAGACCAAATACATTATATAGGGGCCGATATACAGGTGTGCGAGCATTGGTATTTATTAACTTAAAGAAGAAGAAGAAAAAGAATGCTGGTATTTATTATTATTTGATAAGTTACATTGCAGTTTTTTTTTTTTTTTTTAATAATGAGTTTGAAAATTAATTTATAAATATTCGAAAAATTGTACGAAATTTTACATAGTATTTCTTTTTTACTTTGTGTATTGTTTGGGGAAGCATGGCCATTGTTGAATCACATTACGTTCCAAGAATCAAGCAAAATGAACTAGTAATTAATGACGATATTGCAAATATTCTCGTGGATAGTCTCTACTACAAATATAAATATAAATATAAATATAAATATAAATAAATATATATATATATATATATATATAAAAGAATGAAATTCAAATTCAGTTTATTGATAGATATTAAAAATAAGAAAAGACCATAAATACATAATAAAATAGAAAAGTCCAATTGCCCTTTATTTTCTCTGCTCTAAATTTTATTTTAATTTCCATCCTCGTGTCCTGATGTCAAGGAGGTTATTGCATGCTGTAGATATAATGTAAATACTACTCCTAATCCATGTCTTACGCATTTTTTTTTTTTATGAGCCAAAATTATCATTATGAAAGGATATTATGTGGGCCTGGTGATGTCTTACGTGGAGGTCGAGATATTTCTTCAGGCTTGAAATTTTTATATTTTTCCTGTGTTAATCATGTTCTATTTATATTCATAAATTGAAGCATGAATAGTGAAACTTTGAACCAAAATATTCCTAACGAGCAATATGCTTAGAAGTTTTCAGAGTCCTTACCGTGGAGCTAAAGCTAGCTCATGACCATGAAAATTAGACTTAACCCTATTTGGTTATTTTATTCTATGTATAGTAAATCAAATATCAATTAATGCTTAATACATTTTCAGTAGACATGTCAAACAGGTAAAGCAGGTTTCATTTTTGGTTCAAAATTATGAATCTTATAATATATATATATATATATATATATATATATATATATATATATATATACACAGTTAAATCAAATTAATAATTTTTCACCAAATCATTTTTTATTTTTTGTAGCTAAAACAAAAAAAAAATTATCAACTAAGGATTTGGAGCGTGTTAATGATGGATGTAAATAATTGTTACATGAACAACTATATATAAGGATTCACAGCTGAAAACGACTGGACAATTTTTACAGTTTAGGTGACAAAATAATTTCATTTTATTTACCGAGGGAATAGAGATGCGTTAAACCTTTTTTTTTTTTTTTCACATAGATTGAACTTCGGATATGAAAGCAAAAATTGCACAATTTTATTACATCAGTTTCTTTCTTGTTAAAATTCTTAAAATTAACCATTAGAATCATATATATGGGATGAGCCCTGATGCAAATAAAATATGTAAAACAAAAGCACTATAAATCATAATAGCTAACAATTAACCATTATCATTAGCGGGAGCTGACAACTGATTGCTACAGTAAGACTAAATAGTTAAGCCCATATTCATATACATTTTGCGGGAACAAGTACGATTAATTAAGTCATCTCTTTATTATTTTTATGAAATCAGATGCAATGTGGAATTCTACACGATCAAGCTTCTTAAGAATATGTTACATAAGTAGTTTTTTTTAATGTTTTTTAAAAGGATATTCGGGTTGAGAGTAAAATGAAATGATAGTCAAATTAAGGGGTTTTTTTTTTGAAAATAAGGTTATTTTAAAAAAAAAAAAATTAAATTTTGGGACTACAGTAAACAATATTAGAATTTTGGTGTACTGAATTTCGACTGTACTATGTGACGGAATTCGACATGTTGGACCCACGATGATTTGACTGGCAGGCTGCTAAAATCTGGCATGAAGCAATGTTGGTATCCGGCTTGTGGGCCCCACGCCCATCTGAAATCCGGCTTCCCCTTGTGCCGGTATCTGGCACACCTGTCAGCCTTCCACACTTCAAATTTCAAAAGTCCCAAAAATTCTTTCTCAACTCTTCATTTTATCATTTTCATGCTTAGTTCATGTTCTTAAACTCTTTCTCTTTGTTTTTCAACTCTTATTCTCTTAATATACTTTTAATTGCTTTAATTTTTACCCGATATTGAAATAGTATATATTAAAAAAAGGTAATTTAATTTGATATTAGTATCATTTTTATTATGTTAGGTGAAAATATATTGTTATTATTATTATTATTATTATTATTATTATTATTATTATTATTATTATTTGTAGGTGGTTATTATCTTTAAGTATATCTTATTACAACAAAGGTAAGTTTTATTTTTGAATTTAGAAAAATTTGTTTAGTTTATATGTAAAAATTATTAATTTTCTTAGTAGCAGATCTATTTTATTGCTTTTTTTTTGTATTAAATAGTCTCTTTAATTAGTATAAGCTAAGAAATGAATAAATAATTATTAAATTTAAATATGTGTTGCTAAAAATAATTATATTTGTATGCATTTTTTCATGAAATTGATAATCTGTAATTTGATTTGATTGATAAGGATATTAAAATAAAATTTAAAATAATATTTGAAATAATTGGTGTAAGAAATTTGCATATGTTAAAAAATTAGATGTATAATGTTAAGATATATGAAAAATTAATGCATAGAAAGATAAAAAATAATAAATGATAATAGTTTAAATTTTAATTTTAAAGTAGGTCCACCAAAATAAATCGTTAATTTTGACATATAGCACACTTTAAAATTTGACAATTTATCAATGTATTTTTTTACACATTTAATATTTATCAATCAATTAAATTAATTTTATACACTACAAATTATTGAGCACTCTGATAAATGCAAATTTATCTATGTTTTAATGTGTTTTTACTATATTTTTTAGGATAGTTTTATGTTAATTTAGTTGTTTTAATAGTTAGTTTCTTCAATTGATGTTTTAATTGTCTAATTAAGTATTTTTGGTGTTTTTAGGACTAAATTAAAAGATTGAAGGAAGTTGAAGGATTTGATGGGAAGTTTGCCTTTTGGGATGCAAGATTAACTCACGATTTTGGCAGTAGCTTAACACTCCGTGGAGTGTCAAGACACTCTGCCAAGTGATAGAAGGAAGGAATTGCTTTGCTCTGCCGAGTAGAAGCACCTTGCTCTACCGAGTGAAGATCAAGGACTTGCCTTGCTCTGCCGAGTGAATGAAAGAGGAAACTTCTTGCTCCACCGAGTGATGCCTTGCTCCACCGAGTGCGTCGAATCTCAAAGGGCGCAAGGATTTTCGAGGTTCTTAAATAGGAAATTTTGTTTAGGGAATGAAATAGGAAATAAAAGTTAGGGTTGAATCTTCTTTCATCATATAAAAAGAAACATTTTTTATTGGGGGCGGAGGGAGAGTTTTTTTTGGAAGCTCTAGGTTTTCTTTAGTTTTTGGGGAATAATATTTTTGATGAAGAACATGAGTAGCTAAACTCCTAATTCCAATTCAAGGGTGATTCGATTCCAATTGTAATCTTGTGAGGCTTCGAACTCAACAAGGATTTCTTCAATCTAAGTAATTCTATTTTCTTGTTCTTAATTTCTATGAATTATTTGTATTGATTAACTTGACGCCTTATTTCAATATTAATTTTTCTATTGCTATCCATGAGTTTGTGATCCGTAATTGTCATGAATGATTGATTCTAGTAGCAAAGAATTGGCTTATGTGTGTGTGATTTCGGCTTTCCGATTTACATAGCTTGCATAATAAATTCTAGGGAAATAAGGATGCAAAATTAATTGATTTGTAACTATCTCGATCAATCAATCTTTGTCTTAGTCATTCTCATTAACTCTTAATGCTATCATTGAAATGATATGAAACGCTATCGTGCCCAGTTAAATCAATGGTAAGATTTGATTTTAAATGTTTTGTTTGAGTCAATTGCATTAGGAGAATTATTGCTTTCTACGACTTTTCCGATTAAGTAGACTAAGTTCTTGGATTGAGAAATTAATCTTTAAGCCTATGATCAAAAGTTACAATTGGATGAGATTTACACCTTTGAATTGGAAGTTTGGTAAGATTGATTTTCATTTGATTCAATATTTTTGCTTTCTATTATTTTCTTGTTAATTTACTTTTAGTTTTAATCCAAAGATTCAAAACCCCCATTTGCTTTATATTTTTTTTTGTTTTCAACATTGAGAAATTAATCATCATAGTTCTCTTGGGATTCGACCTGGTTCCACTATTTCTACAAGTTAGTTTAGGTGAATCAGTATTTATTTTTGGAGGGCGTCGACAACCCGACCAAAATTTGGCGCCGTTGCCGGAGAACTATATTTTTAGTTTCTCATTGCTTTATTTATCTATTTTTGTTTATGACTCGTTCTTCTCAGATCTTTGATTTGCAGTATAATCCTGAAATTGAGAAGACAGCGCGTCGATTGAGAAAAGAAGCTAGATTAAGGAAGAGACGCCTTAAAGAAGAATTGGAGATAGAATCGACAATTGGTGGAATTTCGATATTTGAAAAATTTGAAGAAAAGATGGCTGACAGAACTCTCAAGGAACTAGCTGCACCAGATTTGAATCAACAACCTTTATGCATTACTTTTCCTATGTAATGGCCTCAACACCGGTCTGGCCGTCAACAGTAAATTCCGATGGTGAATAGTGCACCCGAGCCGTAAAACGGACCCAATAGTGAAAAATATTTTATTTGACCATCGGGAAGTATTGGTCACGGTGAGTCCGGGGTTGAAATTTGAAGTAAAATCGAGGTCAAATAGACCTCCGAAAGTCAAAATTACAAAAAAGGTAGCAAGTCAATTTCCTTGGTAGGAAATGTGACTTGATTTTGCATAAATTTTTAAAAATAGTAAATGAACTCTAAAAATTGCTATATTTTGCAGATTTTCATGAAATTTCATGTAGAATATTTTAGTATAAAGAAATAAATTTTTTGGCAATGTCGACAGTTGTCGAATCGAACCAGTTCGGTTGAATTGGACCAGTAACGGACTCCAATTGAGCCGAAATTTTGTGTACTACCTAATTTTGATGTGATAAGAATTATGAAATTGAAATTGGAGTAACTTGGAGTGAGGAAATGGGAGAAATAATTTTGGGCTTTAAATTAGGTGTTAATGGGCTTTAACTAATTAACTAAGCCCATTAACCTAATTCAAGCCCACAAAACCCATAACCCATCATATATAAAGGGTGAAAATTCTGGAACCAGCCAGCAAGTCATCTTCTTCCTCCTCTCTCCCTCTTGGCCGAACTCTCCCTCACCATTGTTGTTGGATTTTTCTTCATTTCTCTCTCCATTTCACACCAAATCAAGCCACCCAATAGGAATTTCTACCTCTCTAGTTAAGTGTTGTGACCTCCTCTCTTCAAATCAAGGAAGGAAATCAAGAAAAATAAGGAGAGAGAGTTTAGGGTTTCATTTGAGGTAAGTGAAACCAATGGGTTAAAAATTTTTCTAAGGTGCCTACTTATGTTTTTTGGTGCCTAAACTTCATTTATGATGTTATTTTTAGCATTTGAGGTTGAAAAATTAGAGTTCTAATGGCTTGAAAATTCGGCTTCCATAGGGAATCAAGGAGACTTGCAAGCTTCCAAGGCTAAAGGCAAGGAAAAGGAAGCTTAGGCATCCTAGAGTAAGAAAGGAAGGTTAGTGACTAATAAATCTTAGTAATTTCTTTGATTCCAATTAAGTACCCTTTATGTAAGTTAGGGTTTATGTGATAAAATGATGATTTAATTGAAATTAATGATGAAATAGTGTAACTAGACCTTGAAAAAGCATGTTTAAATGTCTAAATGATTTATTGAATATTTATATGACATATTTACCTTGATGGCCGAATTGCACCCTAAAGAAAACCTAAGTGTATTTTGTGAATTTTGATGAATTTAAGCTTTTAAATGATACTAGAAATGAAATAATATGCTTAAAAATTTTTATGAAATTTATTGAAATTAAATGAATATTTTAGAGAATATTTTCAATTATGTAAGTAATGGAAATATGGCATTTATATGAAATAAAATGCAATTTGATGAGAAAGTGAATGATTTTGGTGAATTATGGTAGAATAATTCACAATCTGTGTGAAAGAATGGAAAGAAATAAATACGAGTATTTTCGAGTAAGGAAATAATGAAAAAATTAAAGTTTGATTGAAACTTTGATGAAACTATGCCCTTAGAATTAGTCTGGCAGTAAAAGCCTAGCTCAGGATATAATTGGCTAGCCATAGGGACATCTGTACCGCGGTGCAAGTCACGGCGACTTGCTTAGTTATGGTAGGATCACTGATCGCCATAGCTTCTGTTTGTACCTGGTATCTGCTACGTGAAAAAATGGTCGTTGAGATCATTTTTCAGTCTATATGTGGCCCATGGGGGTCCACGTCCCGAGTATCCAGTCTGAAAATTTCTTTCGGCACTGTACTAGGGGCATGAAATGAAATGAAATGAAAGTGATAATAAGTTAAAAGAAATAAAAGGAATGATAAAAATGAAGTTTAAAGTGGAAAAAGGACTTAAATGAAAGAAAATGAAAGTTCAGGGGCAAAATGATAATTTTGCCAAAATGGGTCATTAATAAAAAAAAATAAATAAATGAGAAATGATTAACAAGGGCAAAATAGTAATTTTGGAAACCTAACAAGGTCAATAAGATAAGATATTATGGTACAGGGACTAAACCATAAATTTATCCAAAAGTAGTGAAGTAAAGAATAAATGATGAATAATGGTGAAACTAGTGTAAAGAAAATGAAAATAAATGACTATAATGGCAAAATCGTAAATATTAAGACAAAAAGGATATTTTGGAATTTAGCACAATTTTAAGGACTAAAAAGGAAGATTAGTCAACCGTTATGAAATAAATGAGAAAAAGGGTAAATAATGTGAAAAACCACTGTTTTCACTTGAACGCGATGAAAAATGGTTAATTGTACTTAATTGGAAATTAATTGATTAAATAAAGTATATTAAAGAAATAAATATTGCAAAGAAAGTATTAGGATTGTTAGACACCACTGGGCATAGTTTATGCTCAGCATGTAGTTCTACTGCATGCAGGTACATAGCTGGAGGAGCGGTGATGCACAGAGTGAAGGAAAAGAAATTTTGTTATTTAGTACATTATGTAGACTTTGGCATGTATATAAATGACTAATATGTATAAATATTTGGATATGTAAAGATATGTAAACAGATATGTGTGTGATTGTGATGATGAGTTCTTTTGAATTATTAGATGATTTGATGGAGATTTTGGAGAAATGGAATGATTGTTATAGAAGTGTTGTGCCTCTGAGAGGCTGTGTGTTGTCTGATTTTTCAGGAGGCTAGTCAAAATATAGCCGTTATATTGCCAAAATTTTATTAAGTGAATAGTAACCCGGGACAGTTATAGGTCATCGAATACCTAAATAATCAGTAATATCGAATTTTGGTATTATTTAAATGTTAATTAAAAGAAAAAAAAATTTCGGTTTGCGTGCACTGTTCCGTATAATCGGGGTGATAAGGGTGTTAACAATTTTATTGGTATCAGAGCAAAGGTTTAGACGGTTCTAAGATCGGAGTGGGTATTAATTGATTTGTCTGTATATACATGCCAATTATGTTTGGAAAGTGAATGTTTGGAACTAATGTGCATCTGCTCCTTTTTGTTTTATAGTGAAAAGATATCTACTGACCGAGGATAACAGTCAGCTGACAGCAGGAGTGAGGCATCGAGTAATATTGGGCGACAAGAGGCCCCACAACAGAACCCTCCTCCTGTAGCACCCCGCCTCCCTCCTTTCCCTCAGCCGGACTTCTTGATTTGATGGCTGATTACATCCAGCAGAGACTGCAGGTAGCTCCAGCTCCGGCGCCACCTCAGCCTACAGTAGTACAGATTCAGCCAGCCCCGCCTAGGCGGAGACCTATCCTGGAATAATTAAAGAGATTGGGGGGCAGAAGACTTTTTTGGCAGAGAAACCTTTGACACCTGCAGTGGCTGAAGAATGGCTATACAAGATGAAGAGATTGTTTGAGATAACCAACAGTCCACTGGAAGAAAAATTTGAAGGTGTTGTAGCATTACTTCAGGATCTGCATTCATTTGGTGGGATTCCGTCAGAAGACATACTCTTGCAGATCAGTTGAGTTGGGAGTATTTTGTGGACTAGTTTGAGAAGAAATACATTGGGTCCAAGTATAAGGCCACTATGCAAGAGGCTTTCTGGAGACTAAACAGGGAAACAAGACAGTGGCGGAGTATGAGAGAGAATTTGAGCGGTTGAGTGCTTACCTGGATGAACGCCAGGCTACAGAGGAAAAATTATGTTACAGATTTGAGAGAGGCCTACATACTGAGCTTAAATAGATCATTGGAGCTCAGAAGTATCCTACCTTACGTGCTACGGTGGAAGCAACCATAAAGTTAGAGACGACTCAGGCTGAGCAGGCTGAGAGACAGTCCCGATTTCAGCAAAAGAGGAAGCAGGGACAGTTCAGTGGTAAAGGGAAGAAAGCAAAGCGATCTCAGGCATTTCAGGGACAGTCACCTGTAGCAGTAGGCCGAGGTCAGGGTAGTGCATCTAGAGGCAGAGCTCCAACTGCTAGTATTCCTCGGGACCGAGATAGTGATTCTGCAGTGGCTTGTGAGCACTATAGTAAGTTTCACTCTGGAGAGTGCAGATTTCTGACAGGAGCCTATTTCAGATGTGGATCCAGAGATCATCGGATCAGAGACTGTCCTGCTATACAAAATACCTCAGTTAATTCACACAGCATCAGGTACAGGATCCTCAGCTCCTAGAGGTCGTGGTAGGGAGCCGCCCCTCACACTTCAGCCTCCAGACCTGTTGGACAGACATCGCAGGGTCAGAGGAGAGTATCGGGTCAGACCTATGCTGTCAGAGCACGTGAGGATGAGGACGCCCCCAGATGTGATAGTTGGTACGTTTCTTTTGTTATCTGATTCGGTGCATGCATTGATTGATCCGGGTTTCACGCATTCTTACATTAGCACTGCCTTAGCACGGGATAGAGGGATGAAAGAGGAATGCTTAGACCAGGATGTTTTGGTGAGCAATCCTCTGGGGCATAGTGTAGTGGTAGATAAAGTATACAGACAGTGTCCTATTAGTGCTCAGGGACACATCTTTCTGGCAAACCTGATCGCTTTGCCTTTCCATGAGTTCGACGTGATTCTGGGGATGGATTGGTTATCCGCCCACCAAGCGACTGTCGATTGCAGAAAGAAGAGAGTCACTTTAAAGCTTAGCGATGATCGAGAAGTTACAGTGGTAGGTGTGAGCACTGATTTTCTGTCCGATGTGATATCCGCCACTGCTGCAAAAAGGTTGATTAGGAAAGGATGTGTGGCATACCTGTGTTATGCAGTAGAATCAAAGAAAGTCAGTCCAAAGATGTCAGAAGTACCTACTGTCAGGGAGTTTCAGGATGTCTTTCCTGATGAATTGCCTGGTTTACCACCTGACAGGGAGGTAGAATTTTCTATTGATGTTGCTCCAGGTACCGTACCTATTTCCATTGCTCCCTATAGGATGGCACCTGCAGAGTTAAAAGAATTGAAAATTCAGTTGCAAGAATTGTTAGATAAGGGGTTTATTAGGCCCAGTGTTTCTCCCTGGGGAGCACCAGTCCTGTTTGTCAAGAAGAAAGATGGTACACTCAGGTTGTGCATTGACTATAGGCAACTGAATAAAGTTACCATTAAGAACAAGTATCCTCTCCCTCGCATTGAAGACTTGTTTGATTAGCTTAAGGGAGCAGGTGTTTTCTCAAAGATTGACTTGAGGTCAGGCTATTATCAAATGGGAGTGAAAGAAGTAGATGTGCCGAAGACTGCTTTTCGTACCAGGTATGGCCACTATGAGTTTCTGGTTATGCCTTTTGGGCTTACGAATGCTCCAGCTGCCTTTATGAACTTGATGAATAGGGTTTTTCATCCCTATTTGGACCAGTTTGTAGTAGTTTTTATTGATGACATTCTGGTCTACTCTAAGACGCCAGAAGAACATGATAAGCATCTGAAGCTTGTTCTGCAAGTCTTAAGGGAAAAACAGTTATATGCTAAATTTAGCAAATGTGACTTCTGGTTAAATGAGGTGTCTTTTCTGGGTCATGTAATCTCGGCAGAAGGTATTAAAGTGGATCCTTCAAAGATTGATGCGATTATCCAATGGAAACCACCCAAGAATGTTACGAAAGTGAGGAGTTTTTTGGGTTTAGCCGGATATTATAGGAGATTCATTAAAGGTTTTTCTACTACTGTAATACCTTTAACCCGGTTACTACAGAAGAATGTTAGATTTGTGTGGACTGATGCTTGTCAGAAATGTTTTGAAAAACTTAAAAGTATGTTGACTGAAGCTCCAATTCTTACTCAACCTGAATCGGGTAAGGATTTTGTGGTTTATAGCGATGCATCCAGGAATGGATTAGGGTGTGTTTTGATGCAGGAAGGCAGGGTGATTGCATATGCCTGCCGACAGTTGAAAACACATGAGAAGAACTACCCTACCCATGATCTGGAGTTGGCAACCATTGTTCTTGCGCTGAAAATTTGGAGACATTATTTATATGGCGAGAGATGCTACATCTACTCAGATCATAAGAGTTTAAAATACCTTCTCACTCAGAAAGAGCTTAACCTTCGACAAAGGCGCTAGTTGGAATTGATCAAGGATTATGATTGCAACATCGATTACCACCCAGGAAAAGCTAATGTAGTAGCCGATGCACTTAGCAGGAAATTTATGTCAGGTGATGTGAATACCCTTAAGTAATTAGTACAAGTGATTGTTTTGCTTTAGTAATTGATTGTTTTTTTTTGCAGCTCTCCGAGCTATGAATGTCCATCTAAGTTTAGCTTCAGATGGAGCCCTGGTAGCTGAATTGCAAATAAAGCCTGACTTTGTGCATCAAGTTAAGACTGCTCAGAAGGAAGATGATCGGTTGATGAGCATTAAGAATAGACTTCAGAATGGCAGTGTAGAGAAGTACTTCTTGAGTGATGATGGGAGCCTTTATTTTAAGCAAAGGCTTTGTGTTCCAAACCAAGAAGAGTTGAAGAAAGGTATTCTAACTGAAGCACATCATAGCAGTTATGCAATGCATCCTGGAGGCAATAAAATGTATCAAGATTTGAAAGCTTTCTATTGGTGGCCAGGTATGAAGCGAGATGTGACAGAATTTGTAAGTAAATGTCTGATCTGTCAGCAAGTAAAAGCTGAGCACCAAGTTCCTTCAGGGTTGTTGCATCCTTTGTTAGTACCAGAGTGGAAATGGGACCGAGTGACCATGGATTTTGTGACAGGCTTGCCACTGACTCAGAAGAAGCATGACGCCATCTGGGTGATTATAGATCGACTTACCAAGTCAGCTCACTTTTTGCCAGTACGGATGGACTATCCTTTGTCTAAACTGGCGGAATTGTACATTAATGAGATAGTAAGATTGCATGGAGTGCCATCTTCCATTGTTTCTGACAGGGATCCGAGGTTTACTTCTCGATTCTGGCACAGTTTTCAAGATGCTTTGGGTACGAGGCTTCACTTTAGTACAGCCTTTCACCCTCAGACAGATGGCCAGTCCGAGAGAGTGATCCAGGTTTTGGAGGATATGCTCAGATGTTGCATTCTAGATTTTGGAGCCAGTTGGAAAAACATTTACCTTTGGCAGAGTTTGCATACAATAACAGTCACCACTCCAGCTTGAAAATGGCTCCTTTTGAAGCCCTATATGGTAGAAAGTGCAAAACTCCTCTATGTTGGACTGAATTGAGTGAAATGAAGTTAGTAGGTTCTGATTTGATCCGTGATTCTGAAGAGAAAGTTCGAGTCATTAAAGGTAGGTTGAAAGAAGCTGCGGATCGTCAGAAGTCCTATGCTGATTTGAAGAGGAAAAACATAGAGTTTCAGGTGGGAGATCGAGTTTTCCTGAAAGTATCTCCATGGAGAAAGATCTTAAGATTTGGAAAGAAGGGCAAGTTAAGTCCTAGATTTATTGGCCCTTATGAGATACTTCAGCGAGTGGGTCCCGTAGCGTATCGATTAAAGTTGCCTTCTGAACTAGAAAAGATACATGATGTGTTCCACGTGTCTATGCTCCGTAGATACAGATCGGATCCTAGTCACGTGATTACACAGGAAGAGATTCAAGTAGCTGATGATATGACCTATGAAGAGGAACCAGTGAAAATCTTAGCAAGAGAAGTCCGTCAACTCAGAAACAAGCAGGTTCCATTAGTGAAAGTACTGTGACACCATCATAATGTTGAAGAAGCTACTTGGGAACCAGAAGCCACTATGAGATATCAGTATCCCCATCTTTTCAATACAGGTAAATTTCGAGGACGAAATTTCTTTTAGTAGGAGAGAATTGTAATGGCCTCAACACCGGTCTGGCCGTGAACAGTAAATTCCGATGGTGAATAGTGCACCCGGGCCATAAAACGGACCCAAAAGTGAAAAATATTTTATTTGACCATCGGGAAGTATTGGTCATGGTGAATTCGGGGTTGAAATTTGAAGTGAAATCGAGGTTAAATAGACCTCCGAAAGTCAAAATTACGAAAAAGGTAGCGAGTCAATTTCCCTGTTAGGGAAGGTGACTTGATTTTGTATAAATTTTTAAAAATAGTAAATGAAATCTAAAAATTGCCATATTTTGCAGATCTTCATGAAATTTCATGTAGAATATTTTTGTATAAATAAATAAATTTTTCGGCGATGTCGACAGTTGTCGAATCGAACTAGTTCGGTTGAATCGGACCAGTAACGGACTCCGATTGAGCCAAAATTTTGTGTACTATCTAATTTTGATGTGATAAGAATTATGGAATTGAAATTGGAGTGACTTGGAGTGAGGAAATGGGAGAAATAATTTTGGGCTTTAAATTAGGTGTTATGGGCTTTAACTAATTAACTAAGCCCATTAACCTAATTCAAGCCCACAAAGCCCATAACCCATCATGTAATGCCCTCAATACACCCTAGTAGAATTATCACTAATTAATTATTAGTGTTTATGCTTAATTAAGTATAAATGTTAATTGAAGGGTGTAATTGAAAAGTTAAAGGATAAGTTTTGGGGTAGTTTTTGAATTAAGGGAAAGTTGAGGGACCAAATGCCAAGTTTGGCTTAAACTTGACATTTGGACCAATAAGAAGAGATTGAGAATAGGATATTTAGGAGGAGATGTGGCCGGCCAACTCATGGTCTCTTTTCACCATTTTCATCTTCCCTAACTCCTAACTCTAATTCTCTCTCTCATCCTCTCTCTCTCTTGATTTTGTTGATTTTGAAAGAAGAAAAGTTTGCTCAAGGTTGTGGTAAGACCACTTGTTCTCCTTTAATAAGTATTTCTTGGTTTAGATTGATAGATTTTCATAGAGTTGTGTTATGTTATGTTAGAAGGAGAACCAAGCAAGAGGAAAGGAAAAGAAACTCTTCAAGGGTGAAGAGCTTGGTGGAAATCAATTAAGGTATGGGAACTTAGTGTTTTATGCATGTATGTATATTGTTTTGCCATGAGAGATAAAGCTTGTGTGCCTCTCTCATGTGTTTTATGGATGATTTATAGCTTAGAAGGGTTTAGAGTTGCTTTTATGCAAAGTTTGTTTGAAGAATATGAAAATCTGTTTTAAGGGTTATTTGACTAGTCTGTACATTTTTGCTCATATCTTGAGCTACAGTTATTCAAATATGGAAATTCCAGTTGATTTAGTAACTAGACTTGCATGTCTTGATTTTGTTAGAAGAGACCGGAATCTGATTTTCACTGCATGATAGTGAAAATCGGTATTGAAATCTGATTGTGGTTGTGATTTTTGCCCTTTTGAGCAGTCTGTGGTTTTTCTTGCATAACTGGAGTTTTACAGGTCCTATTGAAATGATTTTTGATGTTTTGAAAACTAGACACTTAGGCCTACAACTTTGTTGAAGGCCATTTTGCCTGAAAATGTTGTTTTACAGGTCAAAAATAGCTTTGAAGTCGAGACTGTTAATCGGTCTCGAGGCGGTTTAGGGATCACGGTTACCATGAATTTCATAGTAACCGTGAGGTGCCTAAAACGACAACTTGGACCAAAGGATACGGACTGGATCACGGTTACTAAGTATTTCATAGTAGCCGTGACCCATTCCCGTAATACCTCACGGTTACTACCCTAGGTTTAGTAACCGTGAGGCAATTAACTTTTGGTCCAGTAAGGAAATCGAAGCTATCTCACGGTTACTAAGAATTTCTTAGTAACCGTGACCCATGTTTTTCACCCTACTTCACGGTTACTATGAAATGGTTGGTAACCGTGAGGTAGTTCGTATGAGGTCCAGAATTGAAAGGCTTTTTGGCTCACGGTTACTAGGAAATGTGTAGTAACCGTGACCCTTATAAAAATGTTAGGCTCACGGTTACCAGGAAATTCATAGTAACCGTGACCCTCCCCTGTTTTTCAGAAATGTATCTTTCTTGATTTCTTTTATGGTACAGACTTGTCTAAGCCCTTCCTAAGTTTATAAATCATCCTAAATGATAGTCATGTAGCAAAGTGAATATCCATGAATGCAAGGCTTACTTGTTAATTGAAAGGTGAGTTTCTATTACTCATAATAGAAACATACATGAGTTATTTCATGGAATTTCAATATGTGAATCTTAAGCATGCTATACATATATATGAGAATGTCTAATATGGTACTGTTTAGCATTTGATAATGCTATATTGAATTATGATGATGATATTTCATGAAAGATGAAATATAACATGTTATGCCTGCACTTAGAGTCTTGGTTGTGGATAGATAGGCATGCCTATAGGGTACCATCGCAGCTGCTTCTGTTTGACTCTTATGAGTCTTCTGTAAGTCTCTACAGGGGACTTGTCTCTACGTGAGACTTCTGTTAGATACCTTCGGGTATCCTTCTGTTAGATACCTTCGGGTATCCTTCTGTTAGATACCTACGGGTATCCTTCTGTTTTGATACCATTGGGTATCCATTGAACCCGTTATCCACTCCCACATGAATTTAAGCAGGCAAATTGATAAGATAAATTATACATTAAATGTTATGCAATGATATGCATATATAGTCTGATATCTGTTACTGTATATTGTTAAAGATACTGTTATATTGTGTTTTATTATTGAGGAATGCTTGATGATAGCTACTGTGAGTAGTTATCAACATGTTTTTAGTTGTTCCCCACTAAGCTTTATAGCTTAGCACGGGTGTTAATCCGTGTAGGTTTGAAGGGTAGACCGTGTGTTCAGGGACAAAGCCAACAGTCTTCCAAGCCAATTTCAGAATAGAACTTGCATCTTAATGTGTATAATTAAGTTTGCATCTCTTTTGATTATCAGTAATGTATTGGTAAATATATATAAGGCATGTAATTATAAGTTCTGTAAGAATGATCAAGAATATGTAATAGTGGGCCCTCCATATGAAAAGTATGTATGATGTGTATGTTATTATGCATGCATAATTAACTGATAAGTCACCTGATGAATAGGTTAATGAATGCAATTAGTAACAGTAACCTGGATTAGCTAGTATAGGCATTACATTTTGGTATCAGAGCGCCTTGGTTTAGGCGGTTCTGGCCGATAGGCATTTTATGAGTTATAGATATAGAATTCTGGTTGTTGTTGGCTGATTGTGGCTGTCCCTGCGTTTCTTTGTTATAGATAAGATGGAAGGATATCGTGACGTAGTTGATGAGTCGGCTGAGAGTAATTTACCGGGCCGATCGAATCCTTCTCAGCCTGAATCTTCTGCATCCACTAGAGGTGGTACAGCTGCTGCTGAGGCTGGGGAAGCCTTGTTGAAGATTTCCCATGATATGGCTCAGATTCTACAAAGGATGACTTCACCAAAGGCTCCGATTTCGGAGATCAGAAAGCATGGTGCAGAAGAGTTTTTAGGCTCTTCTTGGGATGAATCTGAGAAAGCCGAGTTGTGGCTTGAGCGATTGGAGCGGGTTTTTGCTGAGGTCCAATGCCCCGCCAATCAGAAGGTGACTTGTGCTGTATCCTTACTTCAGGGAGCGGCCTATGATTGGTGGAAACTAGTTCAGACACAACCTCAGCTACCTGATTCCCTCTCTTGGGAATTCTTTGTAGCAGAATTTAAAAGGAGGTATGTGACTGAAGCTTATAAAGATGAAAGACTGAAGCAGTTTCTGAACCTCAAACAGAGAAGTATGTCAGTGGCTGAATATGAAGCAGAATTCAGTCGCTTGAGCAAGTATGTACCAAGAGCGATGCTGACTGGGACTTTCAAGTGTCGCCAGTTTGAAGATGGATTAAATGATCATCTTCGGGATCATTTGATAGGTCCTATTTCTTTGCACCCGGTGGATTATCACCAGCTGGTTCAAGCAGCTATCCGGGTGGAAAAAGAAGAGAATGTGAAAAGAGAAAGAGAACAAAGAAGAAGAAGTTTTTCTCGGGGTGGTTCTTCATCCGGGAAAAGATCGAGGTTGACTCAAGGAGATCAACCAGTGTCATCTGGAAATCGCCCTGCATCTAGAGGTAGACAGCAAGGGACTTTTTCCTCAGCTGGTTCTGGTAGAGGTACTGCATCAGGACAAGGCAGAGGCCAAGCTCCAGAATGTACCTATTGTTTTCGGCGACACTGGGGCACTTGTAGAATGCTCACAGGTGGTTGTTTTAGATGTGGCAGTACGGGGCATTTTATAGCCAATTGTCCTATGCCACTGGATCAAATCTCGAGTCCACAAAGTAACCGAGGAGCTTCTAATGCACCCTCTTTTGGTAGAGGTCGTGGTAGAGGCAGAGGTGGATCGGGCCAGTTTAGAGCCCAGTCCAGGAATGTCTCTGAGACTGTGGATCGACCTTATGCTCCGACGTCTCCTGTTCGAGCTTATGCTATGAAAGGTCGAGTTGATGCTGATGCTCCTGAGGTCATAGCTGGTACATTTTCTCTCTTTGATTCTGAGGTGTATGTGCTTATAGACCCAGGGTCTACACATTCCTATATTTGTAATGGGGAACTGGGTAGAAATGTATCTATTGTTGATCATATGAATTATGATATATGTGTAATTAGCCCTTTGGGCCACAGTATGCATGTAAATGAAGTTTATAGGAATTGCCCTATTAGAATTCAAGAGAGAGAGTTCCCAGCTGACCTGATTGTTTTACCTTTCCATGAATTTGATGTAATCCTGGGTATGGATTGGTTATCTAGATATCATGCCATAGTGGATTGTAAAGCTAAAACAGTATTAGTTAAGAATGATGGGGAAGTAGAGACATTGATTCAGGGTATTAAGTTAAAACCCTTAACTAATGTTATCTCTGCTATGAAAGCGAAAAGATTCCTTCGAAAAGGATGTGAAGCATTTTTGGCTTTAGTCCTTGATTCTAAGAGGGAGACAGTCAATCTTCAAGATGTTCCTGTGATTAATGAGTTTCCTGATGTTTTTCCTGAGGAACTTCCGGGTTTGCCACCCGAAAGAGAAGTTGAGTTATCTATCGAGTTGTTGCCTGGAACTGCTCCTATCTCTAGAGCACCTTACAGAATGGCACCAACGGAACTGAAAGAGTTAAAGATGCAGTTACAAGAGTTGGTAGATAAAGGCTTCATTAAGCCTAGTGTGTCACCTTGGGGTGCACCAGTGTTATTTGTTAAGAAGAAGGATGGTTCGTTGAGAATGTGCATCGATTACAGACAGCTTAACAAAGTGACAGTGAAGAACAAGTATCCTTTACCTCATATTGAGGATCTCTTTGATCAGTTACGGGGTGCAGGAGTGTTTTCAAAGATTGACCTGAGGTCGGGATACTATCAACTTCGGGTCAAAGATATGGATGTGCAGAAGACTGCCTTTAGAACTCGATATGGTCATTACGAATTCTTAGTAATGCCTTTCGGGTTGACTAATGCACCTGCGGCCTTCATGGATTTGATGAATAGGGTGTTTAGACCCTATTTGGATCAGTTTGTGGTGGTGTTTATCGATGACATTCTGGTCTATTCTCGTAATGAATCAGATCATGCAGAACATTTGAGATTGGTGTTGCAGATTTTGAGAGATCAGCAACTTTTTGCTAAGTTAAGTAAATGTGAGTTCTGGCTTAAAGAAGTTTCTTTCCTTGGGCACGTGGTGTCTTCAGAAGGCATCAGGGTGGACCCTAAAAAGATTGAGGCTATTGTTAATTGGATACCGCCTAGGAATGTGCCAGAAATCAGAAGTTTCTTGGGTTTAGCCGGCTATTATAGGCGGTTTGTGAAAGGATTTTCAGTTATTGCCTCTCCACTCACTAAATTACTTCGGAAGGAAGCTAGATTTGAGTGGACGGTTCGATGTCAAGCCAGTTTTGATCAGTTAAAGAAGATGTTAACTGAAGCTCCAGTTCTTACCCAACCACTTGCGGGTAAAGATTATGCTATGTATAATGATGCCTCGAAGATTGGATTGGGTTGTGTGTTGATGCAAGAGGGTAAAGTAGTGGCTTATGCATCAAGGCAGTTAAAGCCTCATGAACAGAATTATCCAACGCATGATTTGGAATTAGCCGCAGTTGTATTTGCTTTAAAGATTTGGCGGCATTACCTTTATGGTGAGAAGTGCAGAATCTATACGGATCACAAGAGTCTTAAATACTTGCTTACTCAGCGAGATCTCAATTTAAGACAGCGCAGATGGCTAGAATTGTTTAAAGATTATGATTGCATAATCGATTACCACCCAGGAAAGGCTAATGTGGTAGCTGATGCTTTGAGCCGGAAGATGATGGCAACCTTGTTGTTACAAGGTTATAGATGGAAATTTGCATCTGATGGGGCTTTGTTAGCTCAATTGAGAGCTCGCCCTAATCTCAGGCAGACAGTTCTTGATGCACAGTCAAATGATGTAAAGTTACAACAGTTGGCTCAATCAGTTCATGCAGGAGATCCGATAGAATATTCTATTGGGATTGATGGTGGTCTTTACTATCGGAATCGATTATGTGTGCCAGATGTTTATGAGTTAAAGAAAGCATTATTGCAAGAAGCTCATAGTACTGTATTCACCATGCATCCTGGTAGCAACAAAATGTACAGAGATTTGAAACAGTTTTATTGGTGGCCAGGAATGAAGAAGGATGTATCTGAGTATGTTTCTAAGTGCCTGACATGTCAGCAAGTTAAAGCAGAGCATCAACTTCCTTCAGGATTGTTGAATCCTCTTCCCATTCCTCAGTGGAAGTGGGATAATGTTACTATGGATTTTGTTACAGGTTTACCCACTACTCAAAAGAAACATGATGCAGTGTGGGTTATTGTGGACAGATTGACTAAGGTGGCTCATTTTATTCCCGTTCGGACCAATTATTCAATGGATAAATTGGCTGAATTGTATATAGACCAGATTGTTAGACTACATGGGGTACCAATCTCGATTGTTTCAGATCGGGATCTGAGATTCACTTCCAGATTTTGGAAAAGTCTACAACAAGCCTTAGGCACAAAGCTTCTTCTGAGTACTGCCTTTCATCCTCAAACTGATGGGCAGTCAGAAAGAATCATTCAGGTGTTAGAAGATATGTTAAGAGGCTGTGTTTTAGATTTTCCCGGGAGCTGGGATAAATATGTGACTTTGATGGAGTTTGCATACAACAATGGCTATCAAACTAGCATTGGTATGCCACCATATGAAGCTCTCTATGGTCGAAAATGTAGAACTCCTTCCTGTTGGATGGAGTTAACTGAAAGTAAGTTGACAGGTCCTGATATTGTTAAAGACACTGAAGAAAAAGTTCAACTTGTCAAACAAAGATTGAGAGAAGCCAGTGATAGACAGAAATCTTATGCAGATTTGAAAAGAAAAGACATTGAGTACCAGGTTGGTGATGCAGTGTTCTTAAAGGTGTCCCCATGGAGTATATTGCAGCGAGTGAGGTTGCAAAAGAGGCTGTTTGGATTAAAAATTTTGTTTCTGGATTAGGAGTTGTCCCAAGCATCCTAGATCCATTAGAAATTTTCTGTGACAACAACGGGGCCATCGCACAGGCCAAGGAGCCCCGGTCACACCAGAAATCCAAACACATACTCAAGGGGTACCACCTAATTAGAGAAATCATTGATCGTGGGGACATCAAGGTTAGCAAGATAGCAAGTGAAGACAATGTAGCAGATCCTTTGACAAAATAGTTGCGTCCAAATCTGCACGAAGCTCATTTGAGATTGTTCGATCTTAAGGCTATGCCCAATTGGGACTAGTGCTAGTGGGAGATTGTTAGTGTAAGCCCTAGCCCCAATGCATTGTAATAAAACACTTTAGTTAATAAATGAGGCATTTGTTTTATCTATTGTATTCCTATGTATATTAATTGATAGAACTATCCAAGAATGTTTTTTCAGTTTAAGTTATCATGTGTGAGGCACATGATTATAAGACCTTGAAACAAATGAGACTTCATTCTAAATAACCCTAGTCAATCATTGTTATGGGAATAACAAATGAATTAAGACTAGTATGCTCTCTCTAATAAGTTGAGTTCTATCTTACGGATCATAAGGACAAGAGTGTCAATCAAAGATCATAGATACATGTTAAAAAACATGGTATCTGGATTCGATCCACTCATGAGAACACTACATGGTACAAGTCATAAGTGTTTCTCATATGTAAGTTTTGTATCGGAGTTCTTAGACCTAAAATCTCTATGAAACTCTTTATGAATTACTGTGTGCTTTGACATACACCTAACGTGCTCGTAACAGAGTGAAAAGTATGGGTATGCATGGGTATGCATTGATTCATGTTAGAGAGCATGAGAGAAGTGAAGGGATCACCCCTCTCTATAAGAGAGAAAATATCATCGGCCACTTGATCAGTGAACTGAGAAGTGTATGGCCATACCGAGATGAAATAATGAGTAATCATTATTTATCTGAGAGTTCAGTGCCACTGAAATATCAAGAAAGGAATTAATATATATAAGGATGACTAGTTCCATGCCTTATATTAATTATGATATTTATGCGTAAGGGACTATGCAAAATTGCATTAGGTCACTAAATGCCATATGCATTTTCATTTAATTTGGAATGGTAACTTGCTAGAGAATATATATAGCCTTTGAATTAATTCATTAATTCATTGCCAACATTAAATGGACCAATAGGATCGCACACAAAGCATTGGGCTTAAAATATTTAAATAAAGTATTGGACATTAATTTGGGCTTTTAATTAATGTCAAATTAATGTATGTAATGGGCATTATAAATGCTATTGGACCTTGGCCCATGAGAGAGAGAAATTAAGTCCATATGGTTTAATTTCAATTAATTAATTATCTTGTATTAATTAAGTTAATTGAGTATTAAAGCCTAAAAGAATTTAAATTAAATTAAATCATTTAAACATAAAGTGAAGTGGCCAAAATTCCATGATAAAAACCAAGGAATTTGGTCACATGCTTATTATTTATATTAAGTGATTTTATTTAATTAAATGTCTTGTATTTTATTTCAAATTTGAATTTTAAATTCAAAGGAGTTTAAATCAATATATATTACTTATTTTTAGGAAGTGATTGAAGTTGAATTAATTATCTTGAGATGGTAAAATTCAGATCAAACACTTGCCAAAAGATAAGGATATATATATGAAAAGAAATAAAACCCTAGTATAATGACTAGATTTTGGCGTGAACTCCTCTCTCTCTCTCTCACAAAATTCTTTTGGCCAATTTTCACAAGGAGAAAGGATTGTTCCTCATTCTCTTATGTTCTTGGGTAGTAATAGCAACCTAAGAGAAGTACAAAATCAAATTTTGTAGCTTCAAACCATAGCCATTACACAATACTTGTTTTGAGAGCTAGTAATCTCGATTTTAAGCTGTTGGTGCAATTGTGTGTGTGAACATAGAGAGGAGTGGCGTAAAAGGTTGTTCCTTGGCATTGGTGGTGAAGGTCTAAGGCTAAGATATCCTCCTTGGTTGCTGGTCATCATCAAAATCAAGTTTTAAAGGCATCTAAAGTTGTAAGTTTTAAAACCCTAAAATTGCATGTTTTGATTCTTGTCATGGAATTGTATGGCATGTATGATCAAATTTTATTGTTTTCCGCTGTGTTATCTTTATGTGCATACCATGACATATTCCATCAATACCAAGTAGTGATCCTTAGTCCTTCATAGGTACTTAAGAATCCCCTTTAAAGCAGACTGGTGCTTCTCACCAGGGTCTTGCTAAAAACCTACTGGTTATACTTAGTGCATGAGCAACATCTAACCTAGTACACAACATAGTGTACATGATAGATCCAATAGCAGATGCATATGGGATTCTACTCATGTTGTCCCTCTCCTTTTTGGTTTTAGGACACTGTTCTTTAGTCAAAGAAACTCCCAAAGCCAAAGGTATGTATCCTTTCTTTGAGTCTCCCATACTAAAATGCTTTAGTACTTTATCTATGTACTTTTCTTGACTTAGTCCCAAAAGCCAATGCAATCTATCTCTATAGATCCTTCACCTAAGTCTTTCATCGAAAAACACTTCCCCAACCATTGATTAACCTTTTACAATGTTGGGATGTCATTCCCAATGAGAAGGATGTCATCTACATATTGGACCAGAAACACTATTATGCTCCCACTAACCTTTTTGTACGCACAAGGCTCATCTTTATTTTTTATGAAGTCAAATTCCTTGACTACTTCATCAAAATGGAGATTCCAACTCCTGGGTGCTTGCTTTAATCCATAAATGGATTTTTAAAGCTTGCAAACCTTTTTAGGATGTTTAAAGCTTGCAAACCCAAGATCAGATCAGTGGCCAATTCTTTTGGTACTTGTACCTCAAGCTTCTCAGGAGTATCAAGATACCCTTTCATCTTAAGTACATAGGTACTAAAAGGAGTACCCGCAGCCATCTTACAAGAACTTAAGGCCTTTGTTGTCACGAATCTCTCGGGATGAGCTTGTTATTGGAACATCTCCTTGAGGTGCACTATGATCTCATAGGCCTCTTGGCCCATGAATTGCTTTCGCAAATCGGGCACCATAGTGGCTAGCATCAGACAGGGCATATCATTGGAGTCACTCTTCTTAGACTCAAAAGTTTCCTTTTGAATTACAGAGGCATCCTAGCAGGTTCCTCGGGCAAGGGTGCATCCAAAACATACGACTTTTTCTCTTACTTGAGAACTATTATGAAGTTTCGAGACCAGTCTATGAAATTGGTACCATTCAATTTGTCCTTTTCTAGGACCGATCGCAATGAAAACTTGTTATTTGAAGATGCCATTTTTCAATCTACAATAATAAAAATTAACAAGATTAAATGAGGCCATATTATAATCCCACAAACCGAATTAATATCCATTTAAATAATTCATACTACAAGAAAATTGACTTTTAACGACCAAAATTTAGTGAAGGGATAAAATTCCAGTCGTTAGAGACACTTAGCAATGAAGGGAATTTAATCCGGTTGCTAGAGAGGAAATTCCATTCTTGTTTAATGAAGGTTTTTAATCTGGTGGTTAAAACACAACCAATCCGATCGTTGCTGCCCTAGCTAAATTTGAGCAGGATTTATTTGTCTCTTAAAATTCATCACTAAATTATTTTATAAAAATAAAAAATAAAATTCTTATTTACCATCGTTCAACAAAAGCACAAAAGAGAAAGAAAGCATCCATTTTTTTCAAAGTAAAAAATGCTGGAAACCTAAGTTATCCATTTCTTACTCTTAGGAAAATGAGAATGAGAGAAACAAAGGTACTCAATGACAACAAAGACATAGATGGGAGATCCAACAATGTTAGTGGCTCCATATCTCTTCATAATCTCTATTCTCCAAAATCAACCAGATATCTAAGCTTCTTATCGAGCGATGGGGAGAGACAGATAGAGAGGAGGGCAGAGAAAAGAAAAGAAAATACAAAGAAGAGCGATGGGGAGAGAAAATATCAGTTCTAAAAATAAGAGAGAGATAGACAGAGGCGATAAGGGATGGTAGGGTCGAGGCGATGTTGACCGACAACAATTTGGTTGAGGGGCCAGGGTTTCTTTCAGCCATTGAGATCGAGCAGAGAGAGTGAAAGGGGTAATGTAGTAGGCAGGACACTTAGACAATCCAGTGACTGAGAAAAAAGTGGCATTTCTTCGGAAAGATTACCATTCGAAAGCCCGGTGGGAGTCGAATCTACAGAATGGGTAAGGACGTGGTTAGATTCCTAATAAATTACACTCTTTTTTTTCTTAATCATGGCTGATTTACCTTGAATGGATCCATTATTTCACAAAAATCAATTGGAGAATTGTTGTTTCTAGCTCTCACGACACTTTGTTGTAATTTTTGATAGAATTATATTGTTACCAACCATCAGTTGCTTTCTTCTGATCATTAATAAGATAATAATTAATTAATTGCAGTTATTATTTTAGTAAACTATTTTGTATAAAATACAGCGAGGGTAATAAGAAGAAATATGATTCTCAGATTGGACTATGATTTTAGTGAAATAGGGCATTTGCTTTAGTTAACTGCTAATATTTCGCTCTAAGGCACTGATTTGTGATTCCTTATCAATCTAATTAGTTTAGATGGATGAAGAAAGCAATGTCATGTACAACTTGGATAAGGCATCGGATGCTTTAGGCTTCGGGAAATTCTAAGTAATTGTTCTTTTTTATGCTGGATTTGGTTTACTTGGCAATGTATTCGAAGTTATGGTTCTTTCCTTCATGGGATTGGCTGTAAAGTTTGAGTGGGGACTCTCCTGAACTCAAAAGAACTTTCTAACAAGTTTTGTTTTTGCTGACATACTACTTGAAGCGTATTTCTGGGGTCTTATATATGATAATTATAGAACAAGGCAAGTCTTTTATTTTTTGATTTTGTTTGCTTTCCTAAACATGTATGCTTTTAGGAATGGACTCCTTTGTTGGATAAACATAAGGATAGAGTTGGCAGCATAGTTTTTAACATAATTATATGCAAATTGTGGTAGCCTAAATTTAAATCTTTCATATCCTCAAAAGTAGAAATAAACTCTTGGTAAAAATTCTTAGTCATTCCTTAATTGAAATTACAAAAAACAATGCTCTTTATAATATTGTTATAAGAGCATCATGTTGTTACTATCGCTCTAGCATATTATTGAGTCTTCTTTGAAATACAATGAGCTGAGTTTTGCATGCTATGATTTGTTTTTGATAGACTCCCCTAAGTTGATGCTAATATTGTATATTTATTGAATGCAGGGTAGGCTTTTTTTGTCTGCTAGCATTATTGGGTTTTATGCCAACAAAGAGTGATGCAACAATTCTCGAGTAGGATTTGCATTTTTGTTGGATCTCTGTGTGGCTTTTCTACAATATTATCTGAAATTGTAGGGCATAATGGGTGTTTAAGGTGATTATAATGAATTTGTGAGCTTGAGTATGATTGTGAAATTTACCTTTTTCATTTTGTTTGTTTATTTATTTGCTTGTTGATGTATACTCTGGATGATAACATTCTTATTGCTTGTTTTATTTTTTTATTTGCAGGTAATTATGAAGGGCACAAGGGAAAGATTGGCTTGACAAGTTATACAGGGGAAAGTTGACTGCCACTGGTTATACTCTAATCTTGTTAACTTAAATTTCATTGAAATTTACATATATAATCTGGATTTTTATCTTACATAATTCTGAGAAAAGATTATATGTCAGACATAGTGAATAAAATAGACCCCTGCTAACTCTTGTTTTCTACCCATGCCTTCAAGTCATTTATAGACGAGGATTTTTTCCCTTTTCTACATCATTAATGTATTTCTATTTATATGTCTAAGAGGCTTTGTCATTGATCTACCAAATAATTTTCTTACACTTGGTGCAACTTTCAGCAGCTGACGCCTTTCATAGTTAGTAGCTGTGCAATTTCTTCAATCTGAAATTTGATCTAAACACAATTTTAACATGTAATGTTTTGAACCTTGAACAACAGTTTTCCTTTCTTTCTATTTTTGTGATTTTCTTTCATTTATTTCTAAATTTTAGAGTTCCTCTTCTGAATTCTTTACTTTCTGGTTTTGCTCTAGTTGGTTTCTGAGATTTTATTTGAAGAATTTGTGACCAGATGAAATATTTGCTTGAGCTTTCAGTTTTGTGTCAATTTTCTTGTTTCTGTGCAACCAAACACAGCCTTCATGCATCTTAGGGCTGTTGATTTTCGAATTTTATGGTTGTCTTCTTGTCATTCTATTCTTTTATGGTTTATTCGGCTTAGTTAATTGGTGTAGGTTAGTTCACACTACTTTGCTCCATTTGATAGCAAGTATTTATATTGCTTTTTCTTTATATATGTATGGTTTAGTTTAAATTTAAAGTCTTTTTTTTCTGCTGATAATGATGACTAAATTTCTTGAAGTTTAATTAGGATATGTGTAAAATATCATAAATGAAAAATAAAAATATTTAAATATTAGCATACATGTGTATAGTTTCAAATCTTTTAGGTACAGATATTCATTAGGTAGATTACACTTGAAAGAAAAAAAATGTAGATTTTATATCCATTCATAATTACTTATTGCAGGAAACAAAAAAGTTCTGCAAGTTTTGTATGTGGCACTGTGTAACAGTCACTTTAAATTTATGCAAAGACCTAGGAGAAGAAAGTAAGCATGTCTTAGGTATGGGTGAATGGCTGTTTGTATGCATATGAGGATTGGTATACGTGGGAGTCCTTAAATTTGTCTTTATTTTGTAATTAGGATATCTAAATTTTCATGTATTTCCTGTAGTCTTTCTACATAAATTTTCATTCTGTTTGATTTGCAATATGATAATATGTTAATAAGCTTATTATTATTATTACTTTCTTAGCCATTTGATCTACTGTCTTTATCAATGAATATTAATTATAAATTTATGTTTACAGGTTTTTCGATCAATGGACAACAAAGATTTGATGCTCATTATTCATTTTTTTTTAAATTCTAGCTAGATAGATGTTGGTATAACAAGGGGCTATTTTTCTAAATAAATTTATACATGACAAATAAAATGTTAAACAATTTGAAATATTGGTATACTTTGTAATTGATTTTTTATAATTTATAAAAAGAGTATTTATTATATTTTTTGATATGTATGTATGAGTAGGAGTGTGAATGGGGTGTACGCGAAATATTTAAATAAAATTATTTATATTAATGATCGGATTTACATTTAGCGATGGAAAATCCAGTCGCCATTTGTAATCATTAAAGACCGAATTTACTTTCGTTAAAAGATATAAACAATCCACGAAAGGAAATTTTGGTCTTTATAAGTTAAGTTTTACGACCAGATTTTCCTTCGTTGAAAGTGGAAAACAATTAATGAAAGGAAAATTCGGCCGCTAAAAGGGCTTTTTTAACGACCGAAATTACCTACGTTAAAAACATAACACAATTAACGAAGGAAAATCCCGTCGCTAAAAATTTATGTTTAATGTCCGGATTTGTTTCAGCCGTTAATACTTTTAACAACTGGATATCAATCCAGTCGTCAATACTATTAACAACGGGGCTTTTAACGATCGGTGATGACTCGATTGTTTTGGTCGTTATAGTATTTTAACAAACGAATTTTAACTTTTAACGATCATATTTCCCTTCGTTAAAGAGCATTCTTCTTATAGTGTCGTGTTAGTGATTTAATGTGGGCCAAGATCCACTTTTCACAATAACTTATTAGTCAAGCTGAGCTTGTACACCTAAAAAGTTAAGTTACTTAGGTAGAAAAACTCCAATCATGTCTCGTACATGACTCTTAGATCAAATGGGCTAACATCTTAAGATGTTATAGCACAAACCCATTTATTAGTTGCCTAGGTACGGACATCCCTTTCCATGTTAAGTCTAACCTATATCCATAACCCATGCCTCACAAAGATAATCGGGCGCATCTGGGACTCCTAGTCCACATGACCGATGATCGATGCTTTAACATGTTTCGAATCAGGAAGGCAACTTTGTGACTTACTATTTTAGGGATTCATTTTATTATGGCTTACATGGTATATGCTTTGTCATCCATTCATAGCATGCATATATATATAATTGCATAAAGTAAAACATGACAAACATGGGCCCAAAATGTTACAAGTAAGATTCTATACTATTACATAAGAATATTCGAGTTGGGTTTCTCTACTCTGATGGGCTTCGTCTTGATTTACAAAGTCTTTAATAAATTCTATACTAAGAAATAAATGAAACTTTTACAATAATCCATAATGGCATGCAGGCCATATTTAATTACAAAAATCTAGGGCCCATGAATGCACCATGCATATCCATTCATCACACAAAATAAGCAAATGAATATACATAACATTTATGGATAAAATAAAGTCCAATTTTAATTAATTTAGCCAAGCCCATTAATGAAAATTTTATACTTGTACTTTTAAGAGAAGACCCCGTGATTGGCCTAGGCTGAATCCCTATGGACTAAATCCACTTATTGAATAAGTTCTCTTAAAAGCCCAAAACACAAACTAGTTAGATTTGTGCTATAAATCAACTTTAGTATAATTTCCAATCATGCCATTTTTAATATTATGTCATACAGCCCATAAACATAAAAAAATACATATAATATGTACCAACATGAATTAAAACATAAAATCATGAAGAACATATATCATACATGACATTTATACTAAAACAAACAAACAATATTGAAACTAATTGTTTAATGCTCATGTAATGCCACAAAAATGCATAAACACCTAAAACAATTTTATGTGCCATTTAATAATTTAAATATGGTCATAAACATTGAGTTAAGGTTCTGTTCAGATCTGATCTAAATGTGTTTTTTCCATTTTAATCAAAACATAACAAACCATGTTGATTAAACATGCAACAAACACAAACTAGTCATAGTTTTAAGTTATTTTAAAATTAAACAATTAAATTGTCGTGGACCAGAATTAAAACCATTTTTCAAACTTGTCTAGACCTGTTATTAATCTTTAAAAATCACTTACAAACATGCCATACATGTTTGACATTTAATTTTGAAAACTAGTTGTTAAACAAACACATATCATGCAAACTAGCACCTAGTTTCAAGATTAACATGTATGATCAGGTATTTATAATTAAATCCAACTAGGAACAGCTCTAAGAACATCTTAGAATAGTATATTAACATTTATAATAATTATAATACCTAACTAATCATATAAAATCATTTTTACACTAAAACAATGCAAAAACACAAAATATAAAATTTTAGCATTGTGGTTTTTATGCAAGAACGATTTTGAATCAAGATTTAATGCATCCAAAGCACTAAAATAAGCATGGTTAGGATTTTATACCACTGATGGTATATCACATGGCATATACATGATGATCACACAGCGGAAAAATTAAAATTTAGATCATACATGCCACGTATTATACAACAAAGAATCGAAACATGTAATTTTAGGGTTTTTGAAAACTTACAAGTTTGGATGCACTTCAAAACTTGATTTTGAAGATTACCAGCATATAATATGGACTTATATACCTTATATCTTGATCACCAAAGACAAAGGAGCAGCCTTTACACCACACCACTCTATGTTCACACACACACTCATAAAGATGACTTAAAACCGAGAGTGCTAGCTCTATGTTTGTGTATTCGGAAATGGAAATGGTTTGAAGCCACAAGATCTTATCTCGTTCTTCCTTTTGTTTTCTATTGCTGCCCAAGATCACAAGAGATGAAGAAATAATTCTTTCTCTTGAGAGTGGCGGCACTAGAGAGAGAAATTATCACCTAGGTCAAAAATAGAATTAACCAATTTATATCATTAATTTAGGAAAGATGTGAAAGCCAAAGTTCCCTTATAATTGGGAATATTTTCAGCCTCCATCACTTCCTAATTAAGTGATTTAAATTGATTCAAATTCTAAAAGGTTTTTTAAATTCAAATTAATTTAAATTTGCATTAGTCATTTAATCGAAATCAACCACTTTATTAGGGATTTATAGTTGCCGAATTTCACTAGGATTCTTCCTTGAATTTTCTGTCACATTATCTCCCTCTCAAGTGTTTTATTTTGATTCAAATACTATTTAGGATTTAATAGCCAATTACATTAATTAACCCAAGATAATTAATTAATTGAAATTAAACCTTGTGGGCTGAATTTCTCTATCTCATGGACCAAGGTCGATTAAGCAATTTTAATATCCATTACATACATTAATTTGACTTTACATAAAAACCCAAATCAATACCTAATACACTATTTAAATATTTTAAGCCCAATGTTTTGTGTGCAATCCTGTAGGTCCATTTAATATTAGCAATGAATTAATAAATTAATTCAAAGGCTATATATGTTCTCTAGAAAGATATTATAGCATTCTAAATTAATTAAAAATGCAAATGACATTTAGTGACCTAATGCAATTTTGCATAGTCACTTACCTATAAATATCAGAATTAATATAAGACATGGAACTAGTCATCCTTATATATACTAATTCCTTTCTTGATATTCTAGTGAAACTTAACTCTCAGATAAATAATGATTTCTCATTATTTCATCTCGGTATGGCCATACACTTCTCAGTTCACTAATCAAATGGTTGATGATATTTTCTTTCTTATCGAAAGGGGTAATTCCTTCACTTCTCTTATGCTCTCTAACATGAATTAGTGCATACCCATACTTGTCACCCTGTTATGAGTACGTAAGGTGTATGTCAAAGTACATAGTAATGTTCTCGTGAACGGATCAAATCCAGATACCATGTTCTAAACATGTATCAATGATCTCTGATTGACACTCTAGTCCTTATGATCCATAAGACAGAACTCAACTTATTAGAGAGAGCATACTTGTCTTAATTCATTTGTTATTCCCATAACTATGACTGATTAGGGATATTTAGAATGAAGTCTTAATTATTTAAAGGTCTTACAACCATGTGCCTCACACATGATAACTTAAACTGAAACAACATTCTTAGATAATTCTATCAATTGATATGTATAAGAATACAATAGATAAAACGAATGTCTCCTTTATTAACTTAAATATTTTATAACAATGTATTGGGGCTAGGGATTACACTAATAAGTGGATCAACCAAGGTCCAAATTTTGTTATCATACACTAATTGCATCTCAATTTTATGGTTCCAAGCCAATTTTTTGAGTCAGGGCTCTCAATAGCTTCTCGTTAGGTAGTGGGATCCTCACAATCCACTAACTCAATAGTGTCACTATCGGTGGTTTGAAATCTGTATCTCTCAATCTCCCATCATACCCTACCGAACCTTCTAGGTTCTTATGCAATGGGTTCTTGTTCCACAACTGGTTGTGAACATGATCCCATTTTCAACATGCTCTACGAGAGTTTGTGGCACTTGAATTTCTCCAAGTTCTACTTAGCTCCCACTATCTTTCTTGATAAGGAATTCCTTTTCCAAAAAAATAGCTTTACGAGCAACAAACACTTTGTTCTCAGCTTGTGAGTAAAAGTAGTATCCTTTTGTTTCTTTAGGATAACCCATAAATAAGTAGACAGTAGATTTGGACTTTAGCTTGTCAAATGTAAATTTCTTAACATGTGCTTCATAGCCCCAAATCCTAAGAAACAACATATTGGGCTCATTCCTAGTCCATACCAAGTATGGTGTCTTCTCAACTGCTTTAGTCGGAGTACAATTACGTAGAAACGCAACAGTTTCTAATGCATAACCCCAAAATGAGATAGAAAGAGTAGCTTGACTCATCATTGATCGAACCATGTCCAACAAAGTTTTATTTCTCCTTTCGGACACAACATTCCATTGTGGTGCACCAAGAGGATTGAGCTATGAAAAAATTCCACACTCCTTCAGATGACTGTCAAACTCTTAGCTCAAGTATTCGCCACCTTGATATAATCGAATGGCTTTTATACTTTTGCCAAGTTGGTTTTCTACTTCGTTCTTAAACTCTTTGAATTTTTCAAAAGTTTCAGACTTGTGCTTTATTAGGTAGACATATCCATATCTACTGAAGTCGTCTATGAATGTTACGAAGAAACTAAAACCACCTCTAGCCTGTGTACTTAATGGTCCACATACATCGGTGTGTATTAATTCCAATCAGTCACTAATCCTCTCACCTTTCTTGTTAAAAGGACTCTTTGTCATCTTTCCATGAAAACAAACCTCACATGTGTCATAAGATTCCAAATCGAATGACTTAAGTACTCTAGATTTGTGGAGTCTTGAAATGCATTTTTTGTTTACATGTCCTAAATGACAATTCAAGAAGTAAGTAGGGTTCAATTCATTTGATTTAACCTTCTTTGTATTAATGTTGTATATGGACCCTCTATTTTGTAGATCAAGGATATAAAGGCCATTTTGTAACATAGCAGTGCCATATAAAATGCCTTAATGATTAATATGAATATTGCCATTATTAATAACAAATTCAAATCCATCCATATCCAAACATGAAACTGAAATAATGTTTCTGCTCATAGCAGGCACAAAATACAATTCATTAAATCTAAACATATCCAGAAGGTAAAGTGAGTTGATAGTCACCTATCTCCTTGGCTGCAACTTTTGCTCCATTCCCCATGTGGAGGTCTACTTCACTCTTCCCTAGTAACTGCCTATTTCTTATTCCCTACACATTTGAACAAATGTGAGAACCATAACCGGTATCCAATACCCAAGTGGTAGAACTAAAAAGGTTAATTTCAACAAAAAATAACAAAACTAGACACCTTGGGTCCATTTTGATTTTTTTCTTCCTTAAAAAGAACACAATTCTTCCTCCAATGTCCTAACTTGTTGCAATGGAAGCACATGCTCTCACACTCTTTGAGCTTTTGTGCCTTGGGCTTAGGTTGGACTTGAGGTGTAATCCCACTAGACTTAGGTTTACCTTATCCTCGCATATTATATCTGTGTTACCGCCCCCGATTGGTTTATTTTGCTTATTCTCTGTATATCCCAAAATGTCCAAATTAAAAGTTGTTGATAGCCTATTCTTATTACAGTTACTTACTTTTAATTATTGATAATTACGAAAATGTCATATTTTAAGGTCCAAATCAGCCGACTCATCACACCCAATAGGATTTAAAGTTCATCAGTAAAAGAGCACCAAACGTGAGTCACAAGCTAAGAAAGAGATCACTTGATTTCCAATTAAAATGATGGGACATCAAATCTCAATCAATCAACTAACACAAGGTAGAGCTAATAACCTTCAACTGCTCCTTATCACTTCACCGTTCACCTACTCTGATAGTCAATTATCACGTTAAAGGCACTCGAGTGCACCCCTCTTGTAACGCCCTAATTCTTGGGTTTTGCCTTTCCTTTTCCCTTTCCCTTAGCGGGTCCCTTTTTAATGCCCCTTTGAACCATAAGTATGAGATTGGCCTTCTGAATGTTCTCTATAGCATTCTTAAGCATCCCATAAAGCTTGGTGACTATCTTGTTGATTGCATGCATGTTATAATTCATAATAAATGGATCATAATCATCAGTCAATGAAACCTAAGATAAAGTTAATGGCCAATTCTTTTGGGACTTGTACCTCAAGCTTCTCAATAGTATTAAGATACCCTTTAATTTTGAGTATATGGGTACTAACAAGAGTACCCGCAGCCATCTTACAAGAAATCAAGGCCTTTGTTGTCACGAACCTCTCGTGATAAGCTTGTTCTTGGAACATCTCCTTGAGGTGCACCATGATCGCATTGGCCTCTTGGTCCATGAATTGATTTTGCAAATCCAGCACCATAGTGGCTAGCATCAGATATGTCATATCGTTAGAGTCTCTTTTCTTAGTCTTAAAGGTTTCCCTTTGAACTGTAGAGGCATTCCTAGTAGTTTTGTTGGGCAAGGGTGCATCCAAAACATACAACTTCTTCTCTTGCTTAAGAAAAATTCTCAAGTTTTGAGACTAGTCTATGAAATTGCTACCATTTAGTTTGTCCTTTTTAAGGACCGATCGCAATGAAAAGTTATTGTTTGAAGAAGCCATTTTTTCAATCTTCAAAAATTTATAAACTTAGCAAGATAAATGAGGTCTTAATATAATCCCACAAACCGAATTAACATTACTTTAAATAATTTGCATTAGTGATTTAATGTAGGCGATCCACTTTTCACAACAACTCATTAGTCAAGCTGAGCTTGTACACCTAAAAGTTAAGTTACTTAGGTAGGAAAACTCCAATCATGTCTCGTACATGACTCTTGGATCAAATGGGCTAACATCTTAAGATGTTATAGCACAAACCCATTTATTCATTGCCTAGGTCCGGGCATCCCTTTCCATGTTAAGTCCAACCTACATTCATAACCCATGCCTCACAAAGATAATCGGCCGCACCTAGGACTCCTAGTCTATATGACTAATGACCGATGCCTTGACATGTTTCAAATTAGGAAGGCAACCTTGTGATTTACTATTTTAGGGATTCATTTTAATACTGCTTATATGGCATAAGCTTTGTCATCCATACATAATATATATATATATATATATATATATATATATATATATATATATATATATAAATAAGTGCGTAAAGTAAAGCATGATAAACATGGGCACAAAAACCTACAACTAAGATTCTATACTATTACATATGAATCTTCAAGTTGGGCTTCTCTACTCCGGTGGCCTTCATATTGATTTACAAAGCTTTCAAATAAATTCTATACTAAGAAATAAATGAAACTTTTACAATAATCCATAATGGCATGCAGGCCATATTTAATTACATAACCTAGGGCCCATGAATGCACCATGCATATTCATTCATCACACAAAACAAGCAAGCAAATATACATAACATTTATGGATAAACCAAAGTCCAATTTTAATTAATTAAGCCTAGCCCATTAGAGGAAATTATGTACTTGTACTTTTAAGAGAAGGCTTGGTAATGGGCCTGGGCCGAAGCCAACTAAATCCTCTTATCGAATAAGCTCTCTTAAAAGCCCAAAACACAAACTATTTAGATTTGTGCCATAAATCAACTCCAGTGTAATTTCCAATTTTGCCATTTTTATTATTATGTCATACAACCCATAAACATTAAGAATACAAATAATATGAATCAAAATGAATCAAAACATAAAAATTCATGAAGAACAAATATCACATTTTGCATTGATAACAAAACAAACAAACAACGTGAAACTAGTTGCTTAATGCTCATATAATGCTGCAAACAATGCACAAACACTTAAAATGATTTTATGAACCATTTAATAACTTAAATAAGGTCATAAATATTAAATTAAGGTTATGTTCAGATCTGATCTAAATGTGTTTTTTCCATTTTAATCAAAACAAAACAAACAATGTTGATTAATCATGCAACAAACACAAACTAGTCATTATTTTAAGTGATTTGTAAATTAATCAATTAAATTGTCATGGACCAAAATTAAAACCATTTTTAAAACATGTCTAGACCTGTTATTAATATCATAAAATCACTTACAAACATGCCTAACATGAACTTTACATTTAATTTTGAGAAACTAGTTGGTTACAAACGCATATTATGCAAACAAGCACCTAGTTACAAGATTAACATGTACAATCAGGTACATATAATTAAAACAGACCATGAACAAGTCTAAGAACATCTTAGGACAGTATATTAACATGTCATAACTATTATAATACCAAATTAAACATTTAAAATCGTTTTTACACTCAACCAATGCAAAAAACTCAGAACAGAAAATTTCAGCATCATGTTTTATGCAACAATCGATTTTTAATCAAGTTGTAATGCATCTAAAGAACTAAAAAAAGCATGATTAGACTTTAATACCACTGATGGGATATAACATGGCATAAATAAAATGTTCATGTAGTGGAAAAATCAAAACTTTTGATCATACACGCTAAGAAATATACAATATAGAATCAAAACATGAAATTTTAAGGATTTTGATTAAACTTACATCCTTGAATGCACTTCAAAACTTTATTTTTGCAATGACCAGTATATAAGATGGAATTATATACCTTTGATCTCAAACACCAATGCCAAAGGTTTTGCCTTTGCGCCACACCATTTTATGTTCACACACACACTTGCAAAGTCGGCCTGAAACAAGAGTGCTAGCTCTAACCTTTTGTATTATGCAATGTGTTTAAAAATAAAGACACGGGATTTGATCTTGTTCTTTCTAGGGTTTACAAATGGTTGTCCAAAGTACAAGAGAAAAAGAAATAAATCTTTTCCCTTGAGAATTACGACAATGAGAGAAGATAAAAAACTAACTTGGCAAAAACAATTTTAATCACTTTATATCACTTGTTTAGGGTTTCCTTCTGGATGCCGAAATCCACTAGATTTAGGTAGTATTTTCAGCCTCCATCACTTCTTAATTAAGCGGTATAAATAAATAATTAATTATCCATGTCTTTGCCATGTTTTTCATTCTCTCATGGACTAAAGTCCATTTAGAAATTTACAACCCATTATCCACATTAATTTGACTTTAAATAAAAGCCCAAATTAATACCCAATACTCTATTTTAAATATTTTAGGCCCAATACTTTGTGTGTGATCCTATAGGTCCATTTAATATTGGCAATGAATTAATAAATAATCCAAAGGCTATATATATTCTCTAGAAAGATATTATAGCATTCTACATTAAATGAAAATGCAAATGGCATTTAGTGACCTAATGTAATTTTGCATAGTCCCTTAGCCATGAATATCAAAATTAATATAAGGCATGGAACTAGTCACCCTTATATATATAATAATTCCTTTCTTGATATTCTAGTGACACTGAACTCTCAGATAAATAATGATTACTCATTATTTCATCTCGGTATGGCCATACACTTCTCAGTTCACTGATCAAGTGGTTGATGATATTTTCTCTCTCATCGAGAGGGGTAATCCCTTTACTTCTCTCATGCTTTCTAACATGAATTAGTACATGCCCAAGCATACCATACTAGTCACCCTATTACGAGTATGTCAGGTGTATGTCAAAGTACACAGTAATTTATAAAGAGTTTCATAGAGATTTTAGGTTTAAGAACTCTGATGCAAAACTTGTAATTGGGAAAGCCTTATGACTTGTACCATGTAGTGTTCTCATGAGTGGATCAAATACAGATACCATGTTCTAAACACGTATCTATGATCTCTGATTGACACTTTAGTCCTTATGATTCGTAAAACAGAACTCAACTAATCAGAGAGAGCATACTAGTCTTAATTCATTTTTTATTCCGAGAAAAATGATTGACTAGGGATATTTAGAATGAAGTCTCAAATGTTTCAAGGTCTTACAACCATATGCCTCACACATGATAACTTAAGCTAAAACAAAATTCATGGATAGTTCTATCACTTGATATGCATAGGAATATAATAGATAAAACAAATGCCTAATTTATTAACTTGAGTGTTTCATAACAATGCGTTAGGGCTAAGGCTTACACTAATAGTAAAATGGTATACGGATGCCAGCTTCCAATTTGACAAAGATGATTGTAAATCACTATTTTGTTTTGTGTTCATAATAGGAGGAGGAGTAGTTAGTTGGATGAGTTCCAAACAAGAAACAACTAATGATTCCATGATAGAAGCTCAGTACATTGCTGCCTCGGAAGCAGCCAAAGAAGCTGAGTACAATGCTAGGAGTGGTACCTAGCATTGTTGATCAGATTCATTTATATTGTGACAACAATGGAACCATTGTGCAAGCAAAGGAACTATGGTCTCATCAGCAATCCAAGCATGTTCTCAGATGCTACCATCTCATAAGGGAAATAGTAGCTAGAAATGATGTGAAAATAGAAAGAGTGCCCATAGATGATCATAGGGCGGATCCCCTCACTAAAGCACTTACCAAGATAAAGCACGATCACCATATAATTAACATGGGTTTAAGACATATGAGTGATTGGATCTAATGTAAGTGGGAGATTGTAAAAGGGTATGCCCTAGAGCCCATGTAAAAGGGATGCATTTCATATGTATGAATTCATATTCTTAATAAAAGGCATCATTCATTTATTAATGCTATGTTTAAATACATGAGTTTGTAAATCTTAAATTAATAAATGAAGTCCTAGATATTATAAACACAGTGCAAAGGTAATCATGAAATGGTTCATGATATGAGATGACTATTGCATACAAATATGTTAATATCTAAATATCCCTAGTCATATAATTAACAAGGTAGGACATTATTAATTTCGAAAGACTAGCACATGTTATGCTTCTTGAATGGTTCAAGCAATGGTTCTCATAACTGTGATTGTGAAAGATAATCAAAGCGAACATGTGGATGCTTGTTAGAAGAACAAGTTCATTAGAGACCTGCAAAGAGAATCCTCACATGGATATTAAATCTATGTCAGTAAGGAATCTCTTCGTAGCGGTTGTGCAAGTATCCTTAGACTTGAGATCACCAATGTTATCTTAAGTAGCAAGTGATATACTTTGACTCCATAATTGATTACTTCCAACATGGGGTCAACATAGTTAGGAGGTTGGGTATATCATGACCTACTTGAAGATATTTGAGTAATCGATAAAGGATTCACCATCCCAGATTTATTAAAGGAAGTTATCTCACATGATTCTATAATTGCCTTGTTCAGAGAATCTCTGGCCAGAGTAATATGCCAAGATGGATAAGGATCCATAAAGGGCACTTTGGGAACAATGGTGAAATTAATAGAACATACATAATTAGATTTATATGAGTTGACAGAAATCCATACTCATAATCTAATTGAGATAAGAGTGGTAAAAAGAGTAATTGCATGGTAATTATTTCTATAGAAGGGTATAGTCAAACCACTTGACTTTCTTAACATTTGAGTAGTCATGATGCCTGCTAGAGGCCAATGATAACTTGTATAATAGTGTATCATAAATATCAATGAGGGATTGATAAAATGATTTAAAGAAGTTTAAATCATATGAATTTTGAATAGAATTCATAATTACATATTATACTGCCAATATGGACAGGAACCCAATAGTCACACACATATAGATTAAAGGATAAAATGATAAAATGAAAAGGATAATAATATTTGATATTATTATGGAAGAAGAGAAATGAATAAGAGAATAATTAATTGAAGATTTTAATTAATTATGATCAAGTAGAAATGTTCACAGAACTTTTAAGAAATGTTCTGCAAAATGGACCTAATTAAAATATTGTATTTCATAATTAATTATTATTGGACTATAAGTGTTATAGGGCTGATATAATAATTTATAGATCCATTGGACAAGTTAAAGAGATTTTCAAATATTATTATCATATTCTCTTCTCTACCTTTATAATAATATCAAATATTATTATCCTTGTCATTTTACCATTTTACCCTTTTCTCTATATGTGTGTGACCTATTGGGTTCCTGTCCATGTTGGCAATATAATAAGTAATTGTGAGTTCTATTCAAAACTCACATGATTTAAACTCCTTTAAATCATCTTATCAATCCCTATTGATACTTTTGATACATCATTATACAAGTCATGATTGGCCTCTAGCAAGGCATCATGACTACCCAAATGTTAGGAAAGTCATGTGGTTTGACTGTACCCTTCTATAGAAACAGTTACCGTGCAATTACTCCTTTCACCACTCTTATCTCAATTAGATTCTGAGTATGGATTTCTGTCAACTCATATAAATCTAATTATGTATGTTCTATTAATTTAACCATTGTTCCTAAAATGCCCTTCATGGATCTCCATCCATCTCGGCATATTACTCTGGCCAGAGATTCTCTGAACAAGGCAATTATAGAATCATGTGAGATAACTTCCCTTGTTAAATCTGGGATGGTGAATCCTTTGTTAATCACTCAACTATCTTCAAGTAGGTCTTGATATACCCAATCTCCTAACTATGTTCACTCCCAGTTGGAAGTAATCAGTTATGGAGTCAAAATATACCACTTGCTGCTTAAGATAACTTTGGTGATCTCAAGTCTAAGGATACTTGCACAACCGCTATGAAGAGATTCCTTACTGACATAGATTTAATATCCATGTGAGGATTCTCTTTGCAGGTCTCCAATGAACTTGTTCTTCTAACAAGCATCCACATGTTAGCTTTGATTATCTTCAATAATCACAGTTATGAGAACCACTGCTTGAACCATTCAAGAAGCATAACATGTGCTAGTCTGTCCGAATTAACAATGTCCTATCTTGTTAATTCTATGACTAGGGATATTTAGATATTAACACATTTGCATGCAATAGACATCTCACATCATGAACACCTTCATGATTGCCTTTGCACTGTGTTTATAATATCTAGGACTTCATTTATTAATTTAAGATTTACAAACTCATGTATTCAAACATAGCATTAATAAATGAATGATGGCTTTTATTAAGAATATAAATTTCATACATATGAAAAACATCCCTATTACATGGGCTCTAGGGCATACTCTCTAACAATCTCCCACTTGCACTAGAGCCAATAACTCATATGTCTCAGACCTATGCTATTTATATGGTGATCATGCTTAATCTGGGAAAGTGCTTTAGTGAGGTGATCCGCCACATTGTCATCTGTGGGAACCCTTTCTATTTTCACATCATTTCTAGCTACTATTTCCCTTATGAGATGGTAGCGTCTGAGAACATGCTTGGATCGCTGATGAGACCGTGGTTCCTTTGCTTGCGCAATGGCTTCATTGTTGTCACAACATAAACGAATCGGATCAACAATGCTAGGCACCACTCCTAGTTCGGTTATGAACTTTTTGATCTAGACTGCTTCTTTGGCTGCTTCTGAAGCAGCAATGTACTCAGCTTCCGTCATGGAATCAGCAGTTGTTTCTTGTTTGGAACTTTTCTAACTAACTGCTCCTCCTCCCATTATGAACACATAACTAGATTGTGATTCACAATCATTTTTGTCAGATTGGAAGCTGGCATCTGTATACCCATTTACTTCCAAACTGCTCTCTCCATATACCAAGAATATATCCTTAGTCCTTCTCAAGTACTTAAGAATATTCTTGACAGCTGCCCAGTGTTCCTCTCCAAAATTGGATTGGAATCTGCTTGTGACACTCAAAGCAAATGCTACATCTGGACATGTACATAACATAGCATACATGATAGAACCAATTGCAGATGCATATGGTATTCTATTCATGTTCTCTCTATCCTCCAGTGTATGTGGACACATAGACTTAGAAAGGTGTTTCCCATGCACCATGGGTATAAACCCTTTCTTAAAGAGATCCATATTGAACCTCTTCAATACTTTATCTATATATGTACTCTGAGAAAGACCTAGCAACCTATTGGATCTATCTCTATAGATCCTTATTCCCAGAATATAGGATGCTTCTCCAAGGTCTTTCATGGAGAATTGCTTGGATAACCATATTTTAACAGATTGGAGAAGAGAAATGTCATTTCCCATGATCAATATGTCATCTACATATAGAACTAGGAAGACAATTGCACTCCCACTGACCCTTTTATACACACAAGGTTCATCTTCATTCTTTGAGAAACCAAACTCTTTGATTGTCTCATTGAATCGTATGTTCCAACTCCTAAAGGCTTGCTTCAATCCATAAATGGATCTTTGAAGCTTGCATACCTTTTCGCCATTTCCTGATGTGAATCCTTCTGGTTGTGTCATAAACACATCCTCGGTTAGATTTCCATTAAGGAAAGTTGTCTTCACATCCATTTGCCAAATCTCATAATCATAATGAGCTGCAATGGCTAAAAGTATTCTTATAGACTTAAGCATCACTACAGGAGAAAAAGTTTCATCATAGTCAATACCTTCTTTTTGACGATAACCTTTTGCTACTAAGCGAGCTTTATAGGTAACTATATTACCGTCCATGTCAGTCTTCTTTTTGAAGACCCATTTGCACCCTATGGGTTTTATCCCTTCAGGTGGTTGAGTTAAAGTCCATACTTTGTTCTCATACATGGAGTCCATTTTAGACTGCATAGCCTTAAGCCATAAATCATGTTCTGAACTGTTCAAAACTTCTTCATAGCTTGTAAGCTTATTGTCCTCTACTACAGTTATGCCTCTATCCGAATCAATGTGAAATCCATATCTCACAGGGATAGAACGCATCCTAGTAGATCTTCTAGGATTTTGTGTATAATCAGGTTCAACTGTAATCTCATTATTATGAAATTCAGTTTCGGGTTCAATCGGTTGATCATCTTCTATTTGTGGGTCTTGAACTTCACCAAGTTCAATTTTACTCCCACTGTCCTCTTGTAGGAGAAATTCTCTTTCCAAGAAGATAGCATGCCTTGAAACAAACACCTTTTGTTCTAAGGGATGATAGAAATAATATCCAAATGTTTCTTTTGGATATCCAACAAATAAACATTTGTCAGACTTAACATCCAGTTTGTCGGACATTGTCCTCTTCACATAAGCAGGACAACCCCATACTTTCATATGAGAAAGCATGGGTTTCTTGTTATTCCACATCTCATATGGAGTAACATCAACCGATTTACTAGGAACTCTGTTTAACACATAAACAACAGTTTCTAG
>JBBPFJ010000485.1:0-59337 GCA_037975025.1 Excoecaria agallocha
GCAAGAAATACCCGCACCTCGTGATCCCCGTTGCGATCGAGAGGACCAATGCACGGGAGCTTATGTATGAAAACCACACATGAAATGACGGTGTGCGATCATACCAGTACTAATGCACCGGATCCCATTAGAACTCCAAAGTTAAACGTGCTTGGGCGAGAGTAGTACTAAGATGGGTGATCTTATGGAAAGTCTTCGTGTTGGACACCTATTTTTCCTCCCCGTTCTTCCCCTCTCCCTCTCTTTTTTTTTCCTTCAACCTCGATGCATATCTCCTTATCCAGGACTCCAAAAGAGACGGGAATCGCGAGGGCCTTCGGAGCTTGTATTTTTTGGATCAAACCCTCCGTTAAGTTTTTTGGTAGGAGAGGTGACGAAATGACGTTCGACGATGGAACAAAGCCGACCACTGAATACGAGGTGCGAATACATATGCTCACAGGACGGGATGCATTTGATAATCCATCGCTAAAAGTATTTAGAAAGGAGACGATAAAAAATGTATTTCCGGAATATCACGCGTGTTGATTTTCAAAAATAATGCCACGAAAGTTTCGAAAAATCAATGTAGTGGTGCATAAATGAGTTTGTACGAAATACACGCGATCGAAAATCGAATGCACGGGAGTTTATGTACGAAACCCGTGCATGAAATGACGACTGCGATCATACCAGCACAAATGCACCGAATCCCATCAAAACATCAAAGTTAAATGTGCTTTGGTGAGAGTGGTACTAAGATGGATAACTCTCTTGGGAAGTTCTCATGTTGCACCCCTCATTTTCCTCCCTCGTTCTTTTCTCTCCCTCTTTTTTTTTTCCTTCCAACTCGGTGCACATCTCCTTATCCGGGGGCTCCAAAAATGGAACTGAGGCCTCCGAAGCTTGTATTTTTTGAATTGAACCCTCTGTTAAGTTTTTTGATTGGGAACATAACGGAATGATGTTCGACTATGGAACAAAAGCCGGCCGCTGAATACGAGGTACGGATACGTATGCATGCAGGATGGGTTGCATTTCATAATCCATCGCTAAAAGTATTTAGAAAGGCGACGAAAAAAAAATATTTTCGAAATATCACGCGTGTTGCTTTTAGAAAATAATGCCACGGGAGATCCAAAAAATCGATGCAACGAAGCATAAATGAGTTTGTATGAAATACACGCAACTCATGATCCCCGTTACGATCGAGGATCGATGCACGGGTAGCTTATGTACGAAAATCGTGCATGGAACAATAGGTGTGATCATACCAGCACTAATGCACCGGATCCTATCAGAACTCCAAAGTTAAATGTGCTTGGTTGAGAGTAGTACTAAGATGGGTGACCTCTTGAAAAGTCCTTGTGTTGCACCCCTATTTTCTCTCTCACCCATTCTTTTCTCTCCCTCTTTTTTTTTCGTCCACCTAGGTGCACATCTCCTAATTCGGGGCTCTAAAAATGGAACTAGAGCTTGTATTTTTTGTATCGAACTCTCCGTTAAGTTTTTTCGATAGGTGAGGTGACGGAATGACGTTCTTCGACAGAACAAAGTCGGGGTTTAAATACGATGTGCGGATACTTATGCTCGGAGGACGAAATGCATTTCATAATCCATCGATAAAAGTATTTAGAAATGCAACAAAAAAAATATTTTCGGAATATCAAGCTTGTTGATTTTCGAAAATAATACCACGGGAGATCCAAAAAATCAATGCAGTGGTGCATAAATGAGTTTGTACGAAATACACGCACTTCCCGATCCCCGTTACTATCGAGGACCGATGCAGGGGAGCTTATGTACGAAAAATCATGCATGGAATGAGGTGTGCGATCATACCATCACTAATACAACGGATCCTATCGAAACTCCGAAGTTAAATGTGCTTGGACGAGAGAGTACTAAGATGGGTAACCTCTTGGGATGTCCTTGTGTTATACCCCTCTTTTTTTCCCTTGTTCTTTTCTCTCCCTCGCCCTTTTTTTTCCTTCCAACTCGGTGCACATCTCCTTATTCAGGGATCCAAAAATGGAACCGAGGGCCTCCGAAGCTTGTATTTTTCGGATTGAACCCTCTGTTAAGTTTTTCTGTTGGGAACATAACAGAATGATGTTCGATCGATGGAACAAAGCCGACGGATGAATAAGAGGTACGAATACAAATCCACGCAGGATGGATTGCATTTCATAATCCATCGCTAAAAGTATTCAAAAAACCAAAAAAAAAAAAATTTCGAAATATCACACGTGTTGCTTTTCAAAAATAATGCCAAAGGAGATATAAAAAATCGATGCAGCGGAGCATAAATGAGTTTGAGAAAAATACCCGCACCTCGCGATCCCTATTGCGACCGAGGGGCCCGATGCACAAGAGCTTATGTATTAAACCCGTGCATTGAATGACGGATGCGACATACCAGCACTAATTCACTGGATCCCATCAGAACTCCGAAGTTAAATGTGCTTGGGCGAAAGTAGTACTAAGTTGGGTCACCTATTGGGAAGTCCTCGTGTTACACCCTTATTTTTTCGTCCCCTGTTCTTTTCTCTACCTCTATTTTTTTTCCTTCCACCTCGGTGCATATCTCCTTATTTAGGGCTCCAAAAATGGAATCGAGTCCAACGAGCTTGTATTTTTCGGATCGAACCCTTCGTTAGTTTTTTGGTTGGGAACGTAAGGGAATGATGTTCGATGATGGAACAAAGCCGGTCGCTGAATATGAGGTATTGGATGCGTATGCACGCATGATGTTATGCATTTCATAATCCATCGCTAAAAATATTCAGAAAGGCGATGGAAAAAAATATATTTTCGGAATATCATGCGTGCTGCTTTTTGAAAATAATTCCATAGGAGATTCGAAAAATTGATGCAGCGGAGCATAAATGATTTTGTACAAAAAACCTGCACTTTGCAATCCCCTTTGTGATCGGGGACCGATTGCACGGGAGTTTATGTACGAAACCTGTGCTTGGAATGACAGGTACGATCATACCAGCACTAATGCACTGGATCCCATCAGAACTCTGAAGTTAAATGTGCTTAGGCCAGAGTAGTACTAAGATGGGTGATCTCTTGGAAAGTCTTCGTGTTGAACCCCTATTTTTCCTCCCCCGTTCTTTTCTCTCTCCCTTTCTTCTTTTTTCTTCCTTCCACCTCGGTGCACATCTCCTTATTCCAGGGCTCCAAAAATGGAACCAAGGCCTCTGGAGCTTATATTTTTCGGATCGAACCCTCCTTTAAGTTTTTCGATAGAGAGGTTACGGAAATGACGTTCGATGATGAAACAAAGCCGGCTGCTTAATATGAGGTGCGAATACGTATGCTCGTAGGACAAGATGCATTTCATAATTCATCGCTAAAAGTATTTAGAAAGGCGACGAAAAAAAAATATATTTTCGAAATATCACGCGTGTTGCTTTTTCAAAAATAATGCCAAGGGAGATTCAAAAAATCGATGCAGGGGGAGCATAAATGAGTTTGAACAAAATACCCGCACCTCGCGATCCCTGTTGTGACCGAGCACTGATGCACAAGAGCTTATGTACTAAACCCGTGCATGGAATGAATGTGTGCGACATACTAGCACTAATGCACCGGATCCCATCAGAACTCCAAAGTTAAACGTGCTTGGGCGAAAGTAGTACTAAGTTGGAGTGACCTATTGGGAAGTCCTCGTGTTGCACCCTTATTTTTTATTCCCTATTCTTTTCTCTACCTCTTTTTTTTTCTCTTCCACCTTGGTGCATATCTCCTTATACAAGGCTTCGAAAATGGAATCGAGTCCTCCGAAGCTTGTATTTTTCGGATTGAACCCTTTATCAGTTTTTTGGTTGGAACGTTGAGGGAATGATGATTGATGACGGAACAAAGTCCGATCGATAAAATACGAGGTGTGGATGCGTATGCATGCAGGACGAGATGCATTTTATAATCCATCGCTAAAAGTATTCAGAAAGGCGACGAAAAGAAAATATATATTTTCGTAATATCATGCGTGTTACTTTTTGAAAACAATGCCATGGAGATCCATAAAATCGATGCAGCGGAGCATAAACGATTTTTGTACGAAATACCTGCACCTCACAATCCTCTTTGCGATCGGAGATCGATGCACGGGAGCTTATATACGAAACCCATGCATAGAATGACGGGTGTGATCATACTCAGTACTAATGCACCGAATCCCATCAGAACTCCGAAGTTAAACGTGCTTAGGCAGAGAGTAGTATTAAGATGGGTGATCTCTTGGAAAGTCTTCATGTTGGACCCCTATTTTTCCTCCCACGTTCTTTTCTCTCCCTTTTTTCTTTTTTTTTTCTCCTTCCACCTCGGTGCACAACTCATTATCCAGGGCTCTAAAAATGGAACCAAGGCCTCCGGAGCTTATATTTTTCGGATCGAACCCTGCGTTAAGTTTTTCGGGTAGGGAGGTGACGGAAATGACATTCGATGACGAAATAAAGTCGGCCGCTTAATACGAAGGTACGGATACGTATGCTTGTAGGGACAGGATGCATTTCATAATCCATCACTAAAAGTATTTAGAAAGGCGATGGAAAAAAAATAGAAATATCACGCGTGTTGATTTTCGAAAATAATGCCATGGGAGATTCGAAAATTGATGCAGTGGGTGCATAAATGAGTTTGTACGAAATACACGCACTTTTGCGATCCTCGTTGCGATCGGGGACCAATACACGGGAGCTTATGTATGAAAACCATGCATGAAATGATGGGTACGATCATACCAGCACTAATACACCAGATCCCATCATAACTCTGAAGTTAAACGTGCATGGGTGAGAGTATTACTAAGATGGGTAACCTCTTGGGAAGTCCTGGTGTTGCACCCCTCCCTTTTTCCTCCCTCGTTCTTTTCTCTCCCTCCCTTTTTTTTTCCTTCCAAATTGGTGCACATCTCCTTAATCTGGGGGCTCCAAAAATGGAACTGAGGCCTCTGAAGCTTGTATTTTTTGGATCAAACCCTTCGTTAAGTTTTTCAATTGGGAACATAATGGAATGATGTTCGACGATGGAACAAAGTCGGCCATTGAATACGAGGTATGGATACGTATGCATGGAGGACGGGTTGCATTTCATAATCTATCGCTAAAAGTATTCAGAATGGCGATGGAAAAAATTATATTTTCAGAATATCACGCGTGTTGCTTTTCGAAAATAATGCCACAGGAGATCTGAAAAATCGATGCAGCGGAAGCATAAATGAGTTTGTACAAAATACCCGTACCTCACGATCCCCGTTGCGGCTAGGGACCGATGCACAAGAGCTTATATACGAAACCCATGCATGGAATGACGGGTGCGATCATACCAGCACTAATGCATCGGATCCCATCAAAACTTCGAAGTTAAACCTGCTTGGGCGAGAGTAGTACTAAGATGGGTGACTTATTGGGAAATCCTCGTGTTGCACCCTTATTTTTTCGTCCCTTGTCCTTTTCTCTACCTCTCATTTTTTTCCTTCCACCTCGGTGCATATCTCCTTATCCAGGGCTCCGAAAATGAAACAGAGTCCTCTGGAGCTTTTATTTTTCGAGATCGAACCCTTCGTCAGTTTTTTGGTTGGGAAACATGATAGAATGACATTCGACGACAGAACAAAGTCGGTCGTTGAATACGAGGTACGGATGCGTATGCACGCAGGACGGGATGCATTTCATAATCGATTGCTAAAAGTATTTAGAGAGGCGATGGAAAAAAATATATTTTTGAAATATCACGCGTGTTGCTTTTCGAAAATAATGCCACGGGAGATCCAAAAAATTGATGCAGCGGTGCATAAATGAGTTTGTACAAAATACACGCACTTTAAGATCTCCGTTGTGATCGGGAACTGATGATGGGAGCTTATGTACAAAAATCGTGCGTGGAATGATGGGTGCGATCATACCTCAGCACTAATACACCGGATCCCATCAGAACTCCGAAGTTAAACGTACTTGGGCGATAGTAGTACTAAGATGGGTAATCTCTTGGAAAGTCCTCGTGTTGCACCCCTCTTTTTTGTCCCTCATTATTTTCTCTCCCTCTCTTTTCTTTTTCCTTCCACCTTGATGCACATCTCCTTATTCGGGGCTCCGAAAATGAAACTGAGGCCTCTGAAGCTTGTATTTTTTGAATCGAACCCTCCGTTAAGTTTTTCGGTTGGAAACATAACGAAATAATGATCGACGCTGGAACAAAAACTGGCCGCTGAATACGAGGTGCAGATATGTATGCATGCAGAACGGGTTGCATTTCATAATCCATCACTAAAAGTATTCATAAAGGCGACGAAAAAAAAATTTTCGAAATATCATTGCGTGTTGCTTTTTGAAAATAATGCCATGAGAGATCCAAAGAATCGATGCAGCGGAGAATAAACAAGTTTATAAGAAAACACCCGCACCTCGCAATCCTCGTTGCGATCGAAGACCGATACACGAAAACTTATGTACAAAAACCGCACATGAAATGACGTGTGCGATCATGCCAGCACTAATGCAACGAATCCCATCAAAACTTTTAAAAGTTAAACGTATTTTGAGCGGTAGTAGTACTAAGATGGGTGACCTCTTGGGAAGTCCATGTGTTACACCCCTATTTTTCCTCCCCATTCTTTTCCCCTCCCATTCTTTTATTTTCCTTCCACCTCGGTGCATATCTTCTTATTTGGGGCTTCAAAAATTGAACCGAGGCCTCAGGAGCTTGTATTTTTCGAGATCGAACCCTCCGTTAAGTTTTTGTTGGATTGGGAACATGATGGAATGACGTTCGAACGATGGAACAAAGTCGACCGGTGAGTACGAGGTGCGGATACTTATGCATGCAGGACGGGATGAATTAAGTAAAGAGAGATCAATAGTTATATTTTTCTGATTTGAGATTGTAATTGAAGAACAATAGTTTAGGTTTTAATTATTTGTTTATTTTTATGGTTTGAAGTGAATACAAGCAAAGAAGAATAAGCCATTTTCATGAGGAAAGGATTAAAATTCTCTTTACTTAATTCTTTTACTTTTCTTCTTTGTAATTGCTATGAATATTACTAGGAATTTGAATGAAAACTTTCATATTACTGCATTTCCTTTCCAATTATCTTTATATGTAGAATTTGTTATTAATAATTTATTGGTATCATTATAAATTAAGGAAAAAGACCTTAGTTGGCAATTCCTTCTCTAAAAATCATCAAAATGGTTCTAATTAAGAGAGTTGCGAGAGTAATCTCTTCCTTATAGTTAATAGGAAATTCATTATCAAAATATCACTAGAGATATTAGGATGTTGAGATAATTGTTAGAGGTTGGTTTTTATTCTTTGAATGTGTGTTTATGTAATTCTAGTCTAAATGCGAGAGCTGCGACTTAGAACCATAAAGGCATGTTTAAGGCATAATCTAGTCTAGATGCGAGAGCTGCGACATGTGGAGCTTGGATGCTAGGTTGAGGCTTCCTTTGGGAGCCTTTGAACTAGCGATTCTGGAAGGCTATAGGATTGCTCCTAACCAACTGCATCCGAACGGGTGGAGAATAATGATCTGTTTCAAGATCCTCTGCCAGATAGAGGGAGTGATGCCAACTCTGGATTTGTTCACTCATTTTTTCTATATCTCGGGCCAGAGCGATGGCACATAATATTTTTTTACCAACCAACCACAGAGAAATTTTTTCAATATACCATCATCCCTGAAAGGTTTTAAAGAAAAATTCTTTTTAGCGGGGATGGCCGATAGATTTGGAGCATCGTTGACCTGATCGGATGTAGCTGTTGCTTTGAAAGATCAAGCTACCGGTCAGTCTATCTATGAGATCGACATTGAAAAGCTATTGAGTGTTGTGGCAAGGCAAGGGGAACCCTATGACTCCAATTATCTTTTGGGGACTTCGGTCGGGCCCTCAAACTTCGATGTTGCCATTGGCACAGAACGTGAGCATCATAATTGATGGAGGGGGAGAAGTGCTTATATAGATAATTATGCATTACATGTTCACGAAATATATATATATATATCAGCTGGAGAGAATGCTTATCTTTTATTTTTGAGATGTAGCTGTAGACGTGATGGCTAAGGGAGAGACGATATTGCCAAACAATTAGCCGATCGGGCTAAGGCAAGAATCGAGGTAGAAGGTGCTGCTAAGGAGGAGAAGAGATCTAAAAAGAGAAGACTCGCATCTTCCTCAAAAGCTCAAGCTTTCGATCCCTCTGCAACTGCTCTCGCTTCTTCCTCTAGTGCTATGATGGCTCCTGTTGCTTGTCCTCCTCAGGCCCTTTTAGGATCCGCTGTTGTCTACCTTTGGCGGAGAGTCAGCGTCCCCTTCAGCATTTGCTTTTAAGGGATGAAACTGACTTTGAGAAAAAGCGACCAGCTCATCATCGGAGGAGATCAATTCAAGCAAATGCGCCCCTAGTGGATGAAGTTGCCTAAAAGAGGACCGAGAGAGAGCGGCCAAGAAGAAAGCTGCCGACCTGATAGCCGCGATGGATGCAGAGGATCACAGCGAGAGGTAAGGAACCCATTCGGGATGAGCCCGTTCAGAGTGTTATCACAAGAATTTCTGAGGAGGTGGGCCACATCTCTAGGAGAGATTTTGAAAATCAATTTGGCGACATCAGGTTTATTGACAGTAAGGCAATATCGAGTTATTTGTGCCGGGGTATGCTTCAAGAGAGTGATTTCAAGGCAATGGGGGATCCCAGCATACTAGCTCGGGAGTGCATCATTTTTCAGCAACAAAGTCTGGAGGTATTTTTCAAAATTTTCATTCTGAAAGATTTCTTTCTAATGATTTTGCCTCACTCTTTCATCTATCCGTTATCTCTTCGTCTAACTAATCCTTTTTCTTCCTCTTTTATTTTTTAGTTAATAAAGAGGGGTTTACATTTGCATGGCGTGGCTGCTCTCTGTCAAAGGAGATGGGAGGACGCTGATCAGGTCAGGAGGGAAGCAAAAGCTAAATACGATGTCGCTAGGAAAGAGTCTCTTCATGCCCAGTTAGAAGTTAAAAAATTAAAGAAGGAGGCTGCTCGTCTTTCTCAAGACCTGAAAGCTCGATAGAGAGAGGTTGACCACCTTAAAGGGAATGTAGCCCATCTGGCTGCCAAAAATGCCTTAAGGTAGAAATTTGAAGAAGAAGCAGCCAGATTGAGGGGGGAGTGCAAGCGTTTATCTGTCGAGTGTTCAAAGGCTAACGATGAGTGTGACCTTCTACAAGGCGAACGGGATTCACTACGAACCGCCTTAATAGAGAGAGATATGGCGTTAGGTAAAAAGCTTGAGAGTCAGCTTGCCACCCAAAGAGAAGAGTTTATGGACCAGTTGGGAGAGGCCCAAGGGCGGCTATTGACTCGATTGATTTATACAGCCGAGCAGCGCTTTCTTGAGGCTGACTTTAGCTGGATGAAAGACCCAGAGACTTTGCCCGATCCTCCTTCTAGCGACAACAAAGAAGAAGCTCTCCAAGATCCCATGTCATCTCTTTCGATCGCAGGAGTACCGATCGAGCCAGAAGCAGTTGTTGTAGTATCAACAAATCCTATTCCTGGGGCAGCCGCGGAGTCTTTTCAGCCTTCAACTGATTTGGAGGTGCCCCATGCAACTGTAGAATTTGTAGAAATAGAGACTTAGGTTTTCTTTATAGTATTTTCTTCTTTGTAATCATTTTCTCCTTCATATATAAAATTTGATTCGCCTTTCAATTGCGTCTTTGTACTATAATTTTTATTTTAGTCAAAATTTTGTCACGAAATTAGTTAAGGAGAATAAACATTATCAATCATGGATAATGCATGAAATCAGGCATAGAGAATGCGTAAAATTGACTACGGAGAATACTTTCTGAATTTTAGCTTGCTTTTTAAGCATTTTAGTGCATAACTCTTTTACGAAAGATTGATCCGATCGGATTTAAAATTTTCGTTCAAACATGAGTTGTGACTTAGATTTATCATGTCAAGCGCAGTAGGTAACTTTTCAGTCTTTAATTTAATTGAAGTATTATCCGATCGGATATGAAGATCGGCTACTCATTGGAGAATCATGCATGGAGAATGACCTTTCGATCTATGGTGGGGGATAAGACTTCATTCTCACTCCCAGCTGAGCACTTTCATAGCTCAGTGGTAGAGCACCAACTATTATCTTCTTTGGGCCTATCTTGGCACCATCTCGTGGTTTCTGGACCTTCAAGGATTTGCTTCTCGTATGGAGATTTGGTGATTTTGTATTTAATTGTAGAATTTCGCATTTTTGGGTTCGAGATAGACATCAAACCTAGCGAATTTATCGGTGGAGATTGAATAGAGGCATCTTGCATTTTTAGTTCGGGAGTAACATCGAACCTAGCAGACGAACTTGCGATAGAGAAAACATTCGTATCTTGGGCTAGGGATGAACATCGAGCCTAATGAGAGAGCTATTCCAATCAAGAATTGGCCTGGAGTTAAACGGAGTTTCCAGCTTTCATATTTTGGGCTCGAGATAAGCATCGAGCCTAGTGAATAAGCTTTATGGAGATCATATCTGCTTGGGATATATTTACTCGTACTGAGGTAGTATTATATTGACCGATCGGGGAGAGGTCTACAGGCATTAAGTGCCGTCATCTCGAACTCCCGATGGTAGGAGATTTCTTTTCGATCCACTTTGAGGTAGTATTATTCTGATCGATCGGGAAGAGGTCTGTCTTTAGGTTGCTTTTTGTTTCATGGAGACATTCATTTTGTACGCATCAAGGTGCTATTCATTTTCACGTGTTGCTTTGGCTACACTTTTTTTATTGCTATACTTTTAAGATCTTAAAGATAAATCTTAGACAATGATCAGATAAATCTTAATTCTGTGATTATTACAGGAGACATAGAGATTATGATTTTTTAGTACAATAAATTCAAGGACTCAAATTACAAAAATTGCACCTGATTTTATTATCATTCGGTGGCCCTTACAAACGGCCCGTGTTGGTCTGGCTTTTGCGCTTGTCATCACCATCTGAGTTAGTCGTTTCTTCCCCATTGCCGATCCACTTTTAAGAGCTTTCTCGTTTGTCGGTTGAATGCCCAATAGCTTTGTGTAATTCACGATCTTTGTCGCGATCTCCATTGTTTCTCATCTTTTTTGGACATTTTAGGTCGGTTAGCTTTCATTCATTTTTTCTTGGCGCCTATTAATGTTTGGGGGGGCAGCATTGAGCAGAGTGAAAGTCCTAGCTAGCCGATTATCATAGAAATCGGATGTATTTCGCTCAGTCTCCTTTCTCCCTTCCGTAATCCTCGATAAGATTGACCTATTAGGATTCCTCTCTATTTGATCGGATGTGGAGGTTCTGATGAAGGGTCGACCGTCTGGATATTGCAATCTATCCATGACATTGGTCTTCTTTATTCTATTGGATCCGAGAGCATCATCTAGCTGGATGTGCTGTCTGACCCCTTCCATCGAGTTGAAGAAACTAGTCGGTGGCCTTGTTGTCAAAGATTTAGAAAGTGGTTGATCCAAAATGCCTCTCACCAAAGCATCCGATGCCACTTCTACATTTACATTCCTTACTTCTGACAACGTGGCCTGGAAGCGATCGATGAAGTCTTTGAGACTTTCATTAGCCTTTTAGTAGAGGTTGCACAAGTCGCTGACTGACTTTGGTGCGCGTGCTTGCACAGTGAACCGCATGGTGAACAACTCTTTGAGTTATCTGAAGGAGGCGATTGATTCTTGAGGGAGTTCGAAAAACCATTTCAAGGCATCTCCTCCTAGGGTGGTGGGGAAGACTCTGCAAGTAATCCTTTCATCGTAGGTGTAGACATGCACTTTAGTCAAATATTCCTCAAGGTGAGTAGTGGAATAAGTTTTACCTATATACTTATCCATCACTACGTCCCTCCACCTGAAGGGGCAGTTTTGATTCTGTAATATCTTTGTAGAAAGGGGAGGTAGTGTTGCTGATGGTATTCCCCTTAAACATACCCTGCATCTCCACCATGGATTCAACCAAACCAAATTGCTGGAGATTTTGATTGAACCATTTATCTTTCCTTCGTCCACTTGCTGTGTAAGTGAGCTATCTTTCAGATCTGTGGGAGTGACTGCAATTAGGTGTGCGCATGAGGGATGCATCATCGCCAGAGGATGGGGTGGATGATCTACTGGGGATGTAAGGAGCATCTCTGCTCGAGGACATTGTCCGCTTTCCCTTATCGTATTTTCCTAGGGTTCTAACTCTTATCCTTCCAATGTTATGGGCTCGTGGGTCATTTATGGAAATTCCCTTATTTCTTCTTTCTCCGAAGTCTTCGGCCATGAAAACTATTTCATGAACTCTTTCGAAAGTCCTGGGCATTTTACCATTTCCAAAGTATGGACTACCTCTTAGTGAGGTCACTAAGAATGGTGCGTATATCTTCGATAGTAACAGGGGCGTCCTCCGGCTGTCGTATGACCACGTCATCGGGATATGAGAGGGGGTTACCCCTGGTAGGTGATCTGAAAGATCTCTCTTTTAGCCCTGAGGGCTTAGATCTATCCTAACTGTTGTGATTGTGTTCTCTAGGAGCTTTGTGCTCGCTGGATCTTGAATCTGCCATGACTCTCAATGAAAGTACCAAATGATAAAGCATGAAATATCTTTATCTGTAAGAAAGAGAGCTGACAGTTAAAGGTGTCCGATTGGATGGTTGGACCTGTAAAAAGGAGTGCCCAGTCAGATCAGGCTTTAGCACTCCGAAGCCTAAGTTAGTAGCTTTTAGAGAAAGAGCGCTTAAAGAGAGAGTCTCAAATATTCAATACCTGGAGCCATTGTATTTTAGGCTATTTAAAGGATTTCTTTGGAGGGGTACTTGAGTATTTTAGGGCGTGATAACTGGCACTGGAGTAGGTGAGCGGCGATGTAACATGAAGCAGGTGGAGCGTATAGACGTTGGCTTGTGTAAGTGGACTGATAGGACGTGTTGTCCCATCAATCCGATCAGACATCGCCTTCCTGTCTTGTCCTTCCAGCTCATGCTTTAACCTTTTTGCTAATGGGCTTGGGCCATGCCAAGTGTTATTGGGCCGATTTTGATTGGGCCTTTGAAAATATTTTTTCCATATTTATCGGTTATAAATTGAAGAAAAGCAACTGCAGTATAAAAAACAATTATAATTAATTGAAAAATTACGAATATTGTCTAACACATAAGCATGTATCATATTTTGAAGCATCCACCACACATCGACCTTATTAAAATAAACTAGTTGAAACATTTGCACTTTGCGCAAATTGTAATTAATAATTTCATTTAATTATTATATTCTAGTTATATCATATATACATTTTAAAATAAAAAATTTTAAATCATTTTATAAATAAATTCGATCAATTTTATTTATCTATAAAACAAAGTTTTCTTAAAAAAAATTTAAGGTATATATCATAAATTTAGATTTTAAAAAGTTTTTTAAATAAAGCACCAAATTAATATTACTAAATTAAATGAATAATAAATTTTTATCAATAATTTAATTTTCCTATAAAAGAAAAACATTAAAAAATAAAATAAAATTATCAAATATTCACTTAAACTTCAAAATAGTATATTATTAAAAAAAAGAGAGAAAAATATATATTAAGATATATCCTTAAATATATATTAAGATATATCGTTAGGAAGAGTTTTTAATTTCAAAAAAGATAAAACCATCAAATCATAAATATGGAAGAAACAATAATTAAAATAAAATAAATAAGAGAGAATATCATTAAATGATTCATATAAAAAAATTATAAAACCCTATAATTTTGCAATTCAAGATAAATACATATTATCCAGGTATATGGAAGGCTAGTTTTTAAAAAATGTGCCACGTCATTGTTGGCAGTCTCCACTTTATTAAAATCTAGCTTTAATATATATAAAAATTAGAAAAATAATAAAGTTAGAAGAAAAATAAATTATACATAATTAACTCTCACAATTCTAACAATAAGAAGTATTAGATATAGGATGTCACAATTCTAACAATAAGAAGTGTCAGATATAGGATGTAATTATGTTTGTGCTCTTTATAGCTTTATGTCTGTCCCTGTGAGACGTCACAAACTTTTCAACTTTCATTTGTTTCTTTTTCTTGTTTTTGCCATGGAGTTGGCCCAATTGAATATTCGAGAATAAGAGGAAGAAGTTTGGAGTTATGAAGAATTTGAATGAGACAATCAAGATCGAAAATGCTTTATCATGGTGGGAAGATTTCTCACCGAAGCAGTAATCAATTTTGAGCATATGAGAAATATGATAGTAGATTTATGACACCCTCTCAGAGGTGTTAATATTTCCTAATTAGGAGATGGAAGATTTATGTTTCATATATTTTATGAGTATGACATGGTTAGAATTATCAATAGCTCACCATGGACGTTCAATAGGCATTTGATGCTACTCCATTGGACATAAATAGGGGAGGATCCAACAATAGTACCCTCCACCATTTCTTTTTTTAGATTCAAGTTCATGATTTACCATGAGGTTTTATGAATGATAAAATGGCAAAAAAATTGGAAATCTGATAGGTTTTTTTATAAAGTACAACTCCAAAATTATAACAAGGAGAGGGGACCGGTTCATGAGATTAAGATTCTTGCTTGATGTCAAAAAATCCTTGATGAGGTTTGAGAAGATTATAAAAGCTGATGGAGCAGAACACTTTGTGAAGTTTAAATACAAAAGATTATTTATTTTTTATTATTTATGTGGACTTCTTGGGCATATTGATAGTTTCTGTTTGATTAGAATCCATCCAGATGGATTAACTCCACCTCTGCAATGGGATGATATATCCAAGTCCAACCCCGCCAGAATTTCACCAATGTCAACCACTGGTTACGTGATGCAGGTGGTTCTTCTTTGGTGTAATCAAATGCTAATTTTGTGGATAAAGATAATATTTTGGGTAAGTTTTATTTTTCAAAATCAAATGCAGCTATGATAGTGGGAGAGGATAGGGTGAAAGGATTGGGATCAATTCGAGAATTGAAATTAAGGAGATGGAGCTAGATTTGAGGAGCAGATCTGAAAGTGGGTCAGGCTCTTTGATGGATGATTCTCCTTTGGACTTTGAAGAAAGGAAAAAAGGCCTAGGCAAAACCCAACTACATCTATTTCTATGGATTCAGATTCATATGCAGTTCACAGTCCTGCAAAGCAGGCAAACCGAGCCTAATAAAAATTCCAAGTTAAAACTGTCGAGGTCTAGGCAATCTTCGAATAGTTCGTTACTTGAAAGACATGGTCTTCCATTACAAGCCCAGCTTGGTATTTCTTATGGAGATATTGGTTTATAGGAAGAGAGTTGAGGAAATTAAACCGATTTTGGGTTTTTGTAATTATTTTTTTATAGATAGAATGGGTCGTGAAGGTGGTCTTGTTATCTTTTGGACCAGTCTCTTGAAGTTCAATTAAATTACTTTAGTCAAAATTTTATTGATCTCTCTATTAGTGGGCCAGGTGAAGTTAAATGGGGTTTTACTGGAGTCTATGGATATATAAAAAGGGCACAAAGGGCAGAGTCATGGCGTCTTCTTCGTCATCTTGGAAGCAATCAAAACTCTAATATTCCATGGTTGATTTATGGCGATTTTAATGATCTTTTAGATCAGATCGAGAAGTTGGGAGGAGGGATTCATTCTCAACATCTTATTGAGGGATTTCAAGCAGCTGTTGATGATATCGGGATAATAGACATTCCATTGTTGGGGGTTGTGTTCACATGGGAGAGATTTTGCCATCCTTACTACTGGGTCCTTGAAAAATTAGATAGAGGTATGGAAAATGTTGCCTTTCTTTCATCTTTTACTAATTGTTACCTGTAAGTTTGTATTTCTCCTACCTCAGATAATTCCCCACTTTTAATTTACTTGAATAAAAACTTTAATTTGAGGAGTGAAAAGAGGTTTAAATTCAAGAATAAATGGCTTCTTGAACCTGTTGTGATAAATGTTGTCAAATCTGGTTGGGTTAAATATGGTTTTATGGGTATTATGGAATAAAAAATGGCATCTTATAGATCTTTGGAAATTTAGGGCTCTAACAAAACTCGAGCTACTAAGAAGGAGAAGATGGTTGTTGAACAAAAATTAATCTTGCATTATAAAGGAGTTGTTCCACTAAAGGCTGATGAGATAACGTCCCTAAAAATAGAGTATAATATTATTCTGGAGTAGGAAGAAATTAAATGGCTGCAAATTTATTTTGTTGAAGCATGGTGATCAAAACTCTAATTTTTTTCATTCTCAAGCGAATGCTAAAAGAACGAAAAATTATGTTTCTATGTTAAAAAATGAATAAGCTGAATGGGTTTCAAATTATGTAGTTCTGAGTGGGATGATCCTAGATTATTTTAGTTTCCTTTTTAAGGGTTCAAATGCTTCTTGCTCTTGGTTGCTGAATTGGTGGATAGAAGGGTTTTGAATGAAGTCAACAATTTGCTACTTTTTCCATTTTCAAATAAAGAGTTTAGAGAGGCCATTTTTCAAATGCATCATGACATGTCTCCAGGTCCGGATGGTCTCAACCCTACTTTTTTTTAGAAATTCTAGAGTATTATTGGCAAAGATATTGTAGCTGCCTATCATCAATGGATTGCAGATGGCATGTTTCCTAAGTTTTTTACTGAAACTTCAATTGTCTTAATTCCAAAGATTGATAAACTGAAAACTATGAAGGATTTTAGACCGATTGCTACACGTAATATCCTATAAAAATTTATCTCTAAAGTGCTAGCAAACAGATTGAAATGTGTTTTACCAAACATTATTTTGGAATATCAATATGCTTTTGTACCAAGTAGGTTGATCACGGATAACTTTTTGGTTGCCTTTAAGTTAATCCATAATGAAAAATCATCGGGTGGGTAAACCTGGTCATGTAGCTCTTAAGATGGACATTAGTAAAGTTTATGACAGAGTAGACTGGTTTTTCTGTAGGCGATGGATATATTTGATGATGATGTGTGTTAAAAAAGTGAAGTACTATTTTCTTTTTAATGGGAGGGAAGTAGGTCCTTTTATTCTTAAGATAGGTCTTAGAAAAGGTTATCCAATATCTCCGTATCTCTTCATTGTTTGTGTTGAAGGGTTGTCATTTTTGTTTAAAGATGCAGAGAGAAGAGGGCTTATTCAAGGGTATATAGCGAGTTTGAGGAGGCCTAGAGTGTCTCACTTGCTTTTTGCAAATGATTCTTTTTTCTTTTTTAAAGCTACGAGTAGGGAAAATAATTCTATTAAGGCGATCCTTCACAAATATGAAGTCACTTCTTTCCAATCTATTAATTTCCAAAAGTCGGGAATATTTTTTAGCCCTAGTATATCCATTAATGATAGAAATATGATTTTTGGGATTCTTGGAGTTAGTGATCCTTTTAACCATGGTAGATAATTGGGGATTACCTTTTTTAATTGGGCAGAGAAAAAGAGCTATTTTTGGATTTTTAAAAAATAAACTCGTTTGGAATAATAAATTTTTTTCAAGAGCTAGTAAGGAGATTCTATTGAAATCTATTGAACAAGCTATCCCTACCTACTGTATAAGTATTTTTATGATAACTTTAACCATTTTTGAAGAATTACAGAGGATGATGAACTTTTTTTATGGGGTAAGAAGAATAATGGGATGAATAATTTACATTAGGTAGCCTGGGATAAAATGGTTTGTAGTAAAAACGTATGAGGTATATATGGGGTTTAGGGATTTACATTCTTTTAACTTGGCTATACTTGCTAAACAGGATTGGAGACTTCTCTTAAATAATAATACTCTTGTTTTTCTTATCTTCAAAGCCAAATATTTTCCTGATGGAAATTTTTTCGATGGTCGATTGGATTTTAATCCTAATTTCACTTGGAAGAGTATTTTGGAAGCTACATCTTTGTTTGAAAGGGGTGTTAGATGGTGTGTGGGAGATGATAAATCAATTCGATTTAAAAAATACCCTTGGGTGCTTAGGGATAGAAATTTCTTTGTGAATAAGGGGACTAATTTTATGGATGGTGAGGTACGGGTTTGTTCATTTTTAAAAAAAGAAGGGAAGGAATGAGATGTTAAAATTGTTGAATTTTGTTATGTGAAAGATGTCTATGATATTTTAAAAATTTCTTTGCTTTTGTTTAACAGGAGTGACAAGTTAACTTGGCACAATGATAAAAAGGGTTGTTATTTGATGAAAAGTAGGTATCAACGAGCTATTAAGGGCATTAGAGAGGAGCAGTACACGACAACCAATACTTGAAAACTCATTTGATAGTTACATGTTCGTCCTAAAGTTCAAATTTTTTTATAGAGGGCTTTTAATAACATCTTGCTAGTTAGAGCTACACTAGCTCAAAAGGGTATCTTTATTAGTTCTTCTCGCTTGCTTTGTGATGATGAGGAAGATTGTTTCCATTTCTTTTTTGGTTGCCTTTTTGCTAAAGAGATATGGAGTATTTTTTGGTTATTTGATTATGATACACATGCACCTTTATTGGATATTTTTTCTTCTGTGTCAAGTTTACTAAGCAAAGATAAATGGTATGATTATGTGGCAAATGTGCAATGTCAGAAATAAGTTACTATGGAACAATGTGCTGATAGCCCTTCATATTGTGGTTAAATTTGCTCTATCTTTTCTAGGAGAATAGAGGGCAACAAATGAGGTCTTAAATAACATTTTTGTGCGAGGAAATAATAGTACTCTGATGTTGTCTCCTTCTTTGCAAGGCGTGAACAAGTTATGGAGCTATAACATTGATGTTACGGTCTTTGCTGATCAAGGTAAAATCAATTTTAGTGCTATTTTCAGCGACGCTGATGGTCTCTTCTTAAAAGCTATTTCAGGCCACTTTCCAGGAGTTTTTTCTCCTTGAGTTGAAGAAGGTGTGGCACTTCGTCCTGTTCTCTTATGGATTGAAGCTCATCTCCACACGAATGACATTATTTACACAGATGATCAGGAACTTAATTTTTCTTTTTGTAGTAATTTTGTTGAAGACTTCAGATTTTGGTGTTATTGTGTCGAATTGTAAAGTTCTTTTTTTTCTAGTAGACCAAATATTGAATTATCTTGAATTAAAAGGTCTAATAACATTAAGGCTCATAATTTAGCTAGAGCATCATTGTTGTATAAACCGATATGTGTTTGGGATGAATGTTCCCCTTGACTTTGATCTTTTCATTTATAAAGATCAAATTTTTGTTCAAAAAAAAACTCTCACAAGTTTTATTCCAAACCAAACATTTGAGTTAAACTTGAAAAAATTAAAATGGACCAAACAAAAAAATTTTAAAGTCGATTCCAAATCAAATTCTGTAACACTTGCTCTCATTAACAAACTACTTGTCAATTTACTATGCAAAAATTACACTTCTTACCTCAACTAAAAACAAAATACAATTACATAAATTGGTACAAATTCTTAATTTATACATATACATGAATATGTTCTTACAAGAGATACAAAATTATTTCACTATTTACATTACAAAAACTGGGTATATACCAAAATTTCCTTCAAGCTTTCCTCTTATGGCCAGCAGATGTTGACTAAGTACTCAATACTTCACTCTAAATTTGTGAACCTATACGAGAGAAACACCCGTACTGAGCACTGGCTCAGTAGGGAGAAACAATAATACAATAGACTTCACAAGGAAGTCACATACATAACTATAACATGACATTTATTAATAAAATAAAAATACATCTGTCATAATGTATAATGATAAGTGTAAATTATATATTATTTTTAGTATGTTTTAAGTGTTGTTATTTAGATAATTTGGTATATTTTTGGTTAATTTAGAGTTAAAATATTAATTTGTGTGTTTTAGAAGTTAATTTAAAGTTTTGGTGCTTTTTCAGGTATATTTTGCTAAGAAAATAGCTTAGTTGCAAAAGACAAGTAATTGTAGGCCAAAACTGTAAATTTTGAAAATTCATGCAAAAAATAGATGTGAAGTCCAGTAGACTCATGAGTGGCCGTGCATTGGGTAACTTGGAACATGATTGGCCATGTACTTCCTTTTTTCTTCTTTAAGTGGGCATGTATTTCATTATTAGGACTGCATAATTGGCCGTGTATTGAGGAAGTAAAGTTTAAGTGGGCGTGTGTCTCAAAGAAGAAAAAAATTAAGTGGCCGTGTACCACTTGTTGCTGGACAAGTGAGTGGCCATGTGAATCAATGCAAAGAGACCTTAAGTGGCTGTGTATCCTACAATAAGGATACACGGCAGTACATCCATCAAAGGGAAAAATTAAGTGGCCACGTGTGTTTACACTCCCATGCAGCGAAGGATTTCTAGACTTTCCGATCAAGAAGAATTTACTTCTTACTTTAGTTCTGGAGTTTTAGAAGGATTATACCACTAATTTTGCCTATAAAAAGGAAGTCTGAAGTATCAAAGGGGAGGATCAATCATTCATTAATCAACTATCAACATTAGTTTTCAATAGCTCAGTAGTTTTAGTTTTTACATAGTTTTCTGTCTTTCTTATTTTATTGTTTTCTTTAAAAGCTTTGTTTTGATTTTAAACATGTCTAATTAGTAGTTTTCTTTAATTTGATTTGTTTCGATGTATATGAAAAAATGCTTGAGAAATTACCGAATTGCACTCTGTAATTTGCAACATTTCATAATTTGTTCTAAGCTAATAAAAAAGTTGAATTACATACTATTATAATATATATTTTCCAAACTTTGTGTATTTTGAAATATATTCTGATTTGGAATAAATATGTGTGAGATTATTGTTATGTACAGGATGAAAATAAATAAATAGCAATCAGGATTAAAATTTTAAAATATAGCAAAAAAAATTCAATTATGTAATAATTTAGCGACGGATTTGCGACAGATCTAATGCGTAATGGATATAATTTAAGAAATATTAGCGACTAATATTTCATCACTAACTTTTATAGTTAATTTATAATTAGCAACGGAAAATTTAGTCGCTAAATATTATTATTATTATAATAACGACGACAATTATGAATATAAATTAGCGACGGAAAAAAATTAATGATGAAAATTTTCGTCGTTAAATTAGCGAGTGATTTTGAATTCCGTTGCTAATATATTCGCGATTGGGCTTTTAGTGACTGTTCGTCGCAGCATCACTAATTTATGTTAGCGACGAAATTCAGGTAATTAGCGACGAAAATTTCCATCACTAATTAGCAATTTTTTTGTAGTGTATACTAATATCAGATTGGGCGATACTGATAAACAATATCGTACAGACGAGACATAATGGTCTCGAATCAGGCAACATCCTTTGGTATCGTATCATTAGGCAACTGCAATCACTATCCTCTTTATAGATATGCTTATCTATCCACTACTATTCAAAATTTAGGCTTTCAATAGTTAATTAATTCCTTAAAATATTATACTTAAATTACATTAAGAGGCATAACATCGTTACACTCAATAAAGCATGCGATTATATCACTATATTATATTATTCATATTCTATTATACTATATAATAAAATATGCTTATCATTCAATTTGTAACACATAACATTGCTAATACAATTATTTATGTTCCTTCACATTTACTAATTGTACAAATTATTATGCATTAAAGCTTAGTCCTTAACTTTACTTCACTAAATTATTATGTTCTATATTCATTTTATGTCATATTTTACTCTTGATTTTATGTTTAAGTTGGTCTAAAAGTGTTTAGGGAGGTTGAGGTATGCTTTGGTAATAATTTGGGACATAAAAATCAAGTTTAGAAGGAGACAGGGGAGGGTCATAATCAGTACCTAATAACTAATGATCATGACATAGATGACATTTCAGTTCTTGACTGAAAATAGGGCTATGTCATGGTCAGCTCAAATTTTCTACTGATTGTGAGGTCTATTCTACCTAGGAAGATTTTTAGTTTTAACTTGTATGTCATTTTTGTCATAGTAAACGATATTTTTAGGAAAAGTGGTCGACTAAAAAAATTATTTCACTATGTCTCTAGTTTCTAAAACTTCAAAATTAGCTCAATTATGATCTCTAAATCTCAAGATATCAATAAAACATTATAGACTGCTCCCATTAGGAGGACAGCCGATATCACTCAACTTTAAGCTAAATTTTGAGGGCTTTAGAGATAGATTCAGGCCTCTATTTCTTCTACAAAGTTGTAAATCTATGTCTTATCTTTCATTTTCAACTAGAATCATATCAATAAGACATCTAAAAAAGGAGTTATGAACTTTACACTAAAAATGGTTCATAGGAACCCTAAGCAGATTTCCACTACTTCTTTTTCTAAGGCACAAATCATCATTCTCTTACAACAACAACAACAATTATCTCTATTATTAATAACATATAAATTATAGCATATAAAGATACTTGAATCAAATAAACATATAGTATAGGGAAGAAAAACTCTAAAACCTTTAATAAGCTTCACACCCTTTCTTCTAGTTTATTCTTCTTCTTTCTCTTTGCCCTTACTTGATTGTCCTTCAACATAGCATTCACACATATAAACAATCATTTAAATTTTTATTTTATTCTCTCTTGAATTAAAAGTAAGGAGAAGAGAAAGAGAGTTTTTACCTTACAATTTTTCTAACCACTAATTTCTTTTTCCTCCGATTGATTGGTTAACTTTTTAGGGGTTGATTGGGGTTTGTTTGGGGAAAATAAGGGAGAGGAATGGCTGCCTTCAACCTTTAAAATGGCCGGCCATCCCTTCAAGATAAATCCCTTTAAATTTTTTCTTTTTTCAAGAATAATCTAGGGAGACTAAGTATTGCCTTCCTATTAGTTCAATTTGTTAGCCAAGAATAACTTCACTTATCTCCCTACTTCTCTTCAATTTGTTATATCTTCCCCTAAAATTTCTTTCTTGCTTTTCAATTGAACCCCTCGTTAACATTTTCCTCTAATTAAACACATGTGTAACTTATTTTACAATGGCCATATTGCCCTACTCTATCAAAATAATTCCCTTTGGATCTCACTTACAATGTATTAGCTAATCAAACTTATATTGGTCGTAATATCATTTAAACATGCATAGATCATTCTAGGGTACATGTTGGGGTCTTATATTTCTCTCCTCTTTAAAAGAATTACGTCCTTAAAATTCCTCTTGTTACTAAGTATATCGTTACACTATCTTTAATCAATAATATTACATAATAATAACACTATTTAAAACTGCCGGGTAAGTTCTCGACATTTGGATTCTTTTTGTTTCCTCCTAGAATTGCATATACTTGATCTAATGTATTAGAAGCAACTAGCTTTTCCACAGTCTCAGATGGAGCTTGATTAGTTCCACGCCTACCTCTTCCACTTCTATTAGCCTCAGAATTATTAACATATCCTCTACTTTCTTGTGAGGCTAGACTGTCTTGGATTTAAGGGCAGTTGGCTAGTACGTGCTCTATGTTACGACATTTGAAACAAACTCTTGTAAGATTCATGCATACATCCATATGCCTCTTTTGACTGTGCTCGCAAGTTAGTATAGTGCTACCTCTACTAGATGGTGCAGCAGCACTAATCACTGAATCTAGCTTTTGAGTCGACCCCTAGGTAGCATGTTTGCTTTTGGCTTTTTGAGCCTATTTACTGCCAGTTACTCCACTACCTTACACTTTTCTCTTTTGTTCTTTCCTTTGCTTTATTTGTTTTTACTCTTCTACCTTTATAGTAGCTTTTACCAACTTATAATAATCCACTTTTTGTATGGTAGTTATTGGTATCAAACTTCATTGAATGGTCTCTTTTAAACCATCCTCAAATTGCCTATATCAAAAATGATCCTCATCAAGGTATCAGGCACATACTGAGTTGACTAAACTTCTTCTAATATTCTGCTATTGTCATATTCCTCTGCTTTAAGCTCCCAAATTCTTTCTATTTAGCCTCTCTATAAGCTTTAGGAACATATATCTTCTCAAATTCTTCATAGAAAAAGCACTATGTTAACTTTGCAGGTCATTAAGGATTTTGAAGTACTAATTTTAACCAATTATAAGCTGAGCCTTATAATAGGGACACTACATAAGTAACCCATTGATCTTGTGGATAATTAATATGCATCAATCCTTGTACCAACATAGGATTACCTTGAGTAAAATCTAAACCCTTTACTGGAGGTGGTTGCTTAGGTGTAAGAGGATTACCATATACTGGATTTACACTTTCAATTGTTCTACCTACACCTTTGCTCGGATCTAATTCCATCATTACCCTATACAAGACAACATATGCATTAGGTCCACAACACTATAAAATACATATGTCTAATTCCTTCACTAACACCTTTAGGCCAAAATCGCCTAAACTTAAGGCTCTGATATCACAATGTAATAATGCTCACTCTTATTACTCTTAATTCACATATTACTTTATTAAATTACTTACTCAAGTGCACATGTATACATACTCAAAATATATTTACAAGTAGTTTATTACATGTATTCCATATTCTTTATATTAAACAAAATACAACCATAACTAAACTACCAAAATTGATCTTCACTTGTTCTTTTCCTAGTTGCATGCAAATGTTGATCGAAAAGTAGTTCCTCAGATCTACACTTATGTACCTATATAGAGAAAATACCCGTACTGAGTGATAGCTCAGTGGGAAGTAAAAATAATGCAATTCACCAAAAAATATAACATAATAACATCCAAAGACTAGTACACACCGTCTTATCACAATACGAATGAATATTGAATAGTAATATATTTTCTATTTAATAACACTAACACTTCAATAATCATTCATATATGTTAACATTATCATGGAACACTTAGAACATTTACACTTTTATAATTTATCTATATACATGTCAAATCAAATCACTTTCATCGCCTGAATTCCCATTAATGGTGAATAACAAGTATAAACATGCGACACTGACAAGCAGTATCATACGGGTGAGATATACTAGTCTCAGATTGGGTGACACTGATAAACAATATTGTACAGGCGAGATATAATAGTCTTAAATTAGGTGACACCCTTAGGTATCGTATCACTAGGCAGCTGCAATCACTATCCCTTTTATAGGCATGCCTACATATCCACTACTATACAAAATTCATGCTTTCAATAGTTAATTAATTCCTCAAAATATTACACTTCAAATACATTTAGAGGCACAACATCGATACACTCAATAAAGCATAGAATTATATCACTATATTATATTATTCATATTCTATTATACTAAGGATATAATACAACATGCTTATCTTTCAATTTGTAACATATAAAATTGCTAATACAACTATTTATGTTCCTTCACATTTATGAATTGTACAAATTATTATGCATTAAAGCTTAGTCCTTAACTTTAATTCACTAAATTATTATGTTCTATATTCATTTTATGTCACATTTTACTCTTGATTTTACGTTTAAGGTGGTCTAAAAGTGTTTAGGGAGGTTGAGACATGCTTTGATAATAATTTGGGACCAAAAAATTAAGTTTAGAAGAAGACAGGGGAGGGTCACGGTCAGTACCTAATAGCTACTGACCATGATATAGATAACATTTCTGGTCTGGACTGAAATGGGGATATGTCACGGTGAGCACAAATTTTTTGCTAACTGTGAGGTCTATTATGCCTAGAGGCAGATTCTCAATTTCAATTTGGATGTCATTTTTTATATAATAAACGGTGTTTTCAAGAAAAGTGATTTTCTATAAAATTGTTCCACTATGTCTCTAGTTTTCAAAACATCAAAATTCACTCAATTATGACCTCTAAAGCTCAAGATATCAATAAAAAATTACAGACTACTCCCATTAGCAGGGAAGCATACATCACTCAATTTTAAGCTAAATTTTGAGGGCTTTAGAGATAGATTCAGGTCTCGATTTATTCTACAAAGTTGTAGATCTATATCTTATCTTTCATTTGCAACTAGAATCATATCAATCAGACATATGCTGAAGGAGTTATAAACTTTGTACTAAAACTGGTTCATATAAACCCTAAGTAGATTTCCACTACTTCATTTTCTAAGGCACAAATCATCATTCTCTTACAACAATAACAACAAAAAAAATTATTTATATTATCAATCATATAACAATTATAGCATATAAACCCACTTGAATTAAATAAACATAAAGTATAGGGAAGAAAAACTCCCAAACCTTTAACAAACTTCACACCCTTTTTCAAGTTTCTTCTTCTTCTTTCTCTTTACCCTTGCTTCATCGTCCTTCAATATAGCATTACCATTGCTTAATTGTCCTTCAACATAGCATTCACACATAAGAAAAATCATTTACTCTTAATTTAAATGTTTATTTGCTTATCTCTTGAATCAAAATTAAGAAGAAGAGAAAGAGAGTTTTTACCTTACAATTTGTCTAACCATTAATTTCTCTTTCCTCCAATTGCTTGGTTAACTTTTTAGGGGTTAATTGGGGTTTGTTTAGGGGAAAATGAGGGAGAGGAATGACTGCCTTCAACCTTTAAAATGGTTGGCCATCCCTTGAAGACAAATCCCTTTAAATTTCTTTATCTTTTAAGAATAATTTAGGGAGACTAAGTGTTGCCTTCCCATTGGTCCACTTTTTTGGCCAAGGATAACTTCACTTAGCTTCCTACTTCTCTTCAATTTGTTATATCTTGCCCTAATCTTTCTCTCTTGCTTTTCAATTGAACCCCTCATTAACATTTTCCTCTTGTTAAACACATGTATAACTTATTTTAAAATGGCCATATTGCCCCTACTCTATCAAAACAATTCCCTTTATGTAATATCATTTAAACATGCATATATCTTTCTAGGATACATATTGGGGCCTTACAATTTCTATGCATAATATGAAATTTATATTATATATTATAAAAACTCAAATTGAATTTGCGTAAATTCATCATGCAATTTCAACTCTAAAATTGAAACCCTATATTCATGACATAGAAATTAACTCAAAATTTTAAATGGAAAAGCTTGACTGTAATACTATGTTGGGTTTTAGTATGGGTTCATGCATCATATGTAAGGTGGAAAAAATTTCATACTAAATAGGATGATGTTGCCATTTAAAACTCATAAACTAAACTATAAATTCATGAAAAATAACTTTTAGCTTAGAAAGTTTTTGATCAGTTGATTAACTTTCATACGTACCATGTTGTAGCAAACCACAATACCCAATCTTGAATACCTCGAAGAGCGCACACAGCAAGGAGAGGGATCATGAACTTGCAGGGGATTAGCACAAAATCATGAAATGCACGCTAAGTATCCGTATTAAGATTCTTTGGTTAGGTCTCTAGTGTACTTGTTTCTCAAAATAAGCATCCACATGTTTAGAAATAGAACACGGTGGAGTTCAGAAACAAGTCAAAATTGACTGTTTATGTGGGTGTTTTGGCACTACCTCGATGTTGGATCACGAAAAGTGTACCTAAAATGATAGAAATTTGACTATTTATTCTTTTATAGTTACTACTCTTCTCTCCCTATTATTGCTTCTTCAATGTGTTTTTTTTCAATGGTTTGGTCTGTCCTTGTCTGTGTTCCAAACACTTTTATTTATAATAGAAAAATTTATATTTATAATAGAAAAATTTAGATAATTTTAATAACTAAAGGTTATTTACTAGAAATTAACTCTAAGTCCCTAAAATATTAACTAATGGATTCTTACAAATTTTATGTCCAAGTCCCTATAAAAAATATCTGTTGTAATACCTACTATAAAAGTCCCTAAAATTTATAAAATAGATCCCCATTTTGGGAAGATAAGTGTAGGCCGCATTGGCAAATGGGCCTGGATCAATCACTGAGCTGGCCCAAAACATGGCTAATGGATTAAAATCCACCAATTCTAAATTCTTTTCACATGGGCCTTATAACTAATTTGGGCAGTCTGTCAATTGGACTTTTATTCAGTATTAGACTCCTATATTGAGTAGTGATGTATTTCTAAATCCCCCGCAGCAATTTCCCTTCATTTTTATTTTTTATTTTCATTTAATTGTAACGTAATTTTTATTTCACATTCTTGTATTTAAGATATGTATTTTTTTGGTACCATTAATGAAATAAATAATACAGTTTTATATTTTTTTCTATTTCCTTTTACTTTTTATATTTTATATTTTATATTTAATTATTCACTATAAATTTAGAGGAAAAATAAATAATTTATAAATTAATCATCACATAAGGAAAAATTAAAGACAAAATTATGAAATGAACTTAAGTATCACGACAACCTAATACCTTTATAAACAAACGCAAAATTAATAATATTTTATGCACTTATTGGCAGAGACCTTGGACAAATAGGGTATCTACCATACGATTTGTGGAGGTGCTATTTTCTTTGGAAGACCTTAGTGCCATACTAAGCAATGTTATTATAATCGGACCGAATAAAAAATTGATAAGATTATGGGTTTGTAATTCGACCGGATATAATCGATTTTTTTTTATTTTTAAAATATTATAATTATTATAATTTTTTAAATACTATTGTATAAAAATTAAAAAATATTCATCAAACATTAAATATATATCATAAATATTCTAATAAATTATAAAATATAATTTTAATTTTATTATTACAAGTGATTAATTATGAATTTTTGAATATCATATGTTAGAAACATAAAAATACAATCATATCATGAAAATAATTTCATGTTTAGATGGAGTACTAATGAAGTAAACACAAAAAATATTAACCTTGCATATATGAGTATAATTATATTTAATTACAATAAATTCAAATAGATAATAAATATATTAAATTATTAAGTGACATATGTAGAATTTAAAATACTAATTTTTTCAAATAAATAATAAAAATTTAATATATATATGGATGAAAATATACAAAAAAAATAATTTTTTACATTTTTTAGCAAAAAAATCCGATTTTGTCCGGTTTTTCGATTCAATATGTTTTTTTGCCAATCCGATTTTCAATAGTTAAATCAACCGATTGACTCATCAGTTTGTGATTAAATTGATTCAACCGATCGGTCCGGTCCAATTTTAATAACTATGATACTAAGGTACTCCTCTTGGTGTTAGAGGTTTGGAAGATAAGTTATGTTGGCATTGTGAAAAGAAATGAGTTTTCACAATGAATAGTGGTTACCTAGTGGCTTTAAAAGAATTGAGAGTAGCTGCTATCGGCAGTTAAACCGGTTTAACTGCGAATTTGGAGATCAGTCGGTTGGTTTAACTATTTAAAATCAGGTTGAACAAAAAATCGGATAAAACCAGGTTTTTGGCTAAAAAATACAAAAAGTCATATATATATATATTTGTATATTTTCACCCCCCACACACAGATATATATATATATATATATATATATATATATATATATATATATATATATATATATATATATATATATATATATATATATATATAGACACACACACACACAGAATTATTTGGAAAATTTTCTTCTTATTGGCTTTATTCTTTATAGCTAACCTTTTGCCCATATGGGCTTGAAAGTCTGCTGGTTTACGTCCACCGAATAAGCCGAAAATTACATAATTATAGTAAATTATCACATTTTACTTAATTTCTTTCTTTAACAAAAATGTGATCAAACAGCTAAAAAGTGCAAAATCTTCTTTATTTTAAGAGATAATTTAAAATATTAACAATTATATTGAATTTATTCTCTTAAAAAATACCCCTAACTAATATATCGAATAGTCAATACATACTATATTTAATAGTCTGAAAGTAAATATGTATTTTCGGTGGAAAGAGCAACCCAACCACAAATGGCAAATTAAAAAATTAAAATCCAAATCTCTTATACTTTTAATCATCAACCATTAATTATCACACTATATATATATATATATATATATAATGAACCAAATAGATAATAAGTATATTAAATTATTAAGTGGTATTTTTAGAATTTAAAATACTAATTTTTTAAATAAATAAATAATAAAAATTTAATTAATATATATATATATATATATATATATATATATATATATATATATATATATTTTAAATTTTAATTATTTATTTATTTAAAAAAATTAGTATTTTAAATTCTAAAAATGTCACTTAATAATTTAATATATTTATTATTTATTTGGATTTATTGTAATTAAATATAATTATACTTATATATGCAAAATTAATATTTTCTGTATTTATTTTATTAGTACTCTATCTAAACAAAAAATTTTTTTCATGATACAATTGTATTTTTATGTTTCTAACATATGATATTCAAAAATTCATAATTAATCACTTATAATAATAAAATTAAAATTATATTTTGTAACTTATTATTAGAATATTTGCGACATATATTAATATTTGATGAATATATTTTTTAATTTTTATACAATAATATTTATAAAATTATAATAATTTATAATATTTTAAAAATAAAAAAAAATCCAGTAAAATCCAATTAAATCGATCAAACCACAAACCTTCAGCTTCGCCGGTTCTTTATCATATCCGATTTTAATAACATTGGCTGCTACTAGTTAAAGGAAACTTGATCTACCTCCAAAGGCTAGAACTTTAGTTGGCGTGTTGTGAGGGATGTTATTCCAACAGAAGTTAACGTGCCCAAAAGGGTGTAAGTTATGTAGTGCAGCTGAAGTTCTTTTCCATGAAGTGCGGTCCTCATATTTTTTTTTTTTCAAATTTTTACCCAGATCTTTAGGTCCTTAAAATGTCCATGAAAAACTAAATAAGAACAAATGAAAAACTAAAAATAGTGAATGAATAAATTCCTTTTGAACAGCCAAGATATGATTAAAGACTAATTAAGTTATACACTAACCCTGAATTTGTCAAAGGATACCAAAATTATGTCTGTTTCTTTCTGTTATGTACAGCTCGTGATAATCGACAGCACCATATCAATGGCTATAGGGCGGACCTCCGTTAATTGAATCATTATGCTAAAACAGTTTTACTACAGAAGCAAGCTACACATCTTTCAAAACAGGCCAACCTTTCTTAACAATTTCGTTGATCTTTACTTCAATTTGGTTCTGAATCTTTGAAGGACATAGTTCTGCTGCAAAACCATTCAGTTTCGCTGCCAAAGTCAACCTTTCAAGCTCCTCTTCGGGCAAGTTTCCAGTAAGCTGAAGAAGAAATGGCTTTCTCTTGAGCTCAAATTTCTGCAATTAATGAACATTTGAAATCATCACAGGCTGCATAATGGTTTCTTATATTTCAGTATTATAAATGTGTATTTCGTTGCTCATAATTATTAATTATTAACCACATTTTAAAAATTTATATAGATTATAGGGAGATTACTACTTATCACATTTTCAACATAATGCTTGTTCATAGAAACATCATAGGAACGCTTGTTTCACATAATGATATAAAGATGAAAAAATTCAACTACAATGGATGGATAAATATAAATAAGAGTGCACATTACTAGAGAATAATAATTATGATTTTCATAGAATGACTAGAAGGTTAAAAGCAACCCAATCTTCTAGATGCATAATTAAATTTACCACTATGACTAGGTTAATTATTCCAAGAAGTACGTAACTTTTGAGCATTACTATCAATTAGACATTATCTTTTAGTAACGTATCTACCCATTCGAGGGGGATTCCCTCAAATGAGTTCGGAAAGCAAACTTGGGCCAACCGTAAATTGACCATAGCTATTGTCATGCTTAGAAGAACCATTGAATTTCTAAATTTGCCTAAAAGATAACATGTGATCAAGAATCTTAAGATCAAAATTCAGTCTAACTCGGACTGCTCATGCAAACCCACAAATTACATGGAAAATCTTGGTTTTTCAAGCGCTCTCTACTATCTCCTTTCCCATCTCCTTCACCTAAATGCCAACATTCAGCTTAGTCTGCAATACCAGTCAGAACTTATTAATGCAGAGACCCAATTCCAAGACCAACTTATAAAAGAGAACTTCATAGTGGAAATAGGGGATAATGAAAACCTAGATTTTGAGTTTATGAAATATTTGCTGTAAATCAAAATTAAAAAAAGAAGGTGAGGTATCCACTGATGGATTATAAAATTGCCTGAAATTGACTTCCAAGCATGTGCATCAAGGCCTTTCTGAAAGTTCTACTCCAACTCAAATCAATCGAGTCCCAGTCCATAAAAAACCAAAGTACTTAGGCCCATAGATATGCTCCATACATTTACAAGGTCTGTATGATAGGATGAGAATTTTCTAATTTTAGTTTTCTTTTCCCAAAAATATTCATTCAGGTATGAAAAAAATAATTTCACAATAGATTTATTTGTTGCAGGAGGCAAATCTGTGATGAGAAAGAATATATATAAGTTTGTTAGAGCAGAAAAAGCATAATGATTTTGCAGAATTTTTTATCACCACACAAAAACAATAAGCATACTTCAAGTGCAATTATTTTTCTGAGTCTTGGTTTAAACTGCAAAATTTAAATTTTTTTTAGCTGAAAGTGAAAAATGATCACAAATATTTTCAGTAGCTTTCTTTTCATGTTTTTATCAAATTCTGCACTGCAAGAAGATGAAAACGTACAAAGAATTGTATGCCATTTCAACAATACATAAGTATCACTCATGCATCACAAGATATTATCTAATCTACCATGCACGCATATGACACAAGAATGAAGCAGAAGTTTATCTTTCTTTGGATTGCAAAAAGAATTAAACATGCCAAGGTTCTATCTGCACTTTGAACAATCTCTATTATCATATTTTGACCAACACAACTTTCTGCACTAAGATAAATTTAAATTTAATAGACAATGCAGTAGTAACTCATGCCATATTATTCATCCCACAAACAAGAGTGCACAGAAATCAATTTGGGGAGCTAAATGAATCAATGCATGGATGCCTATCCCCTTTCCATTCACTGTTACACTGGTAATGAGGTAAAAGTCAGGCTATCAGACTAAAGATAAAAACTGAGTATCAATTTGAGTAGAATTTCAAATGAACTATACATTTTAAAAGAAAGCTCAAGCACCTAAAGAGTGCAAGCATGGAATCAAGCAAGAAACTGGGACAAACAATCATAAGAACCTGATGTTCAGCTTCTGCAGGATAAAATGTGCCAAGCTGTTGAATTTGAGTTGCAACAACAGTGCTCCTTGATCTTAGTTGCTCTTTTTCTTTACTGACAGCAGCTAATCTCGATTCCTCAGTTCCATTTACAAAGATCATAGACCTGCACAAAAATCATGCCTTCACGAATAAGCATAAAGTAGAAACGATAAATAACAAAAGTATTACTTGCAAAAATTATTATACCAGTATTGGTTACCCACATCGGGACCTTGCCTAGAATCATGACTTGACCAGAAAACCTCCAAAAGCTGCCTAAAACTAACCACTCTTGGATCATATTCAACCTACAAATGAATATATACGAAATCCTAATTCAATTATAATCACTTATATCACAATCAAAATTGAAGAAATCGGGAAAATGGAGTACCTGTACGGATTCAGCATGATTACCAAGGCTTCTGTATTGCGGGTTGGATTTGGAACCACCGGCATAACCGACGGTGGTTCGTACGACGCCGTTTAAGCAACCAAAGACAGCTTCGGATCTCCAGAAGCTACCGAGAGCAAAGACGGCTACTTTCAGGAGCGAATCTGAAGGGTCCCTGGAGGGTATAGAGATGTGATCTGACGGTACTCGAATTGCGAAGGATTGATTGGCCACTGAAATCGTCACTAGAGTAAGAGTGAAGAGATGAAGAAGAGAGAAAGCCATTTGGGGAATTTTCAGGTTGAATCGAATAACCCGAGAGCCGTTCACGGCAGAGGAGGTGGTGGCGGTGATAGAATCGGCCGTGCAGGGATTAGAATCCGGTACGTGCCTCCTCAAATCGTCTTACGATTTCTTGGGGGGTTAATTACATATATAGTTCCTCAAGTTATGATCAATGCAATTTTTTTTTTGTTAATTACTAAAATCTACAGTCTATTACCTAGTTTTAATTTTAATTTCCAAACTAAATTGATTTTCAATATTTCAAACATATTCAAATTGAATACTCTATAGCATTTATCATCGATAATTGGAAGAATGTCTAATTAAATATACGTACAAATGTCTCATTTACTTATCTTCTAAAATTCAATTAGACTTCCAACATAAAGAATTGAACATATCGTCCATGCACACAATTATATATATATATATATATATATATATATATATATATATATATATATATATATATATATATATATATATATAGATATAGATAGATAGATAGATAATCTTTTACCCATATTTTTTCAAAAGGCAAAGGAGAACAACACTTGTCTAACTTATAAGCAACCCTATTGCAAGTTATAGGACAAAGGTCTATATGTGAGAACAAAAATTTCTTTGATAGGCCAAATAATTGCCAATTACTGAACTCAACTCATTTCTTAGTTGAACTCCATCTTCAATCTATCACTAAGAAGCTTACAATTCGATTCCACTATTTTATTAGTAAAGCATAAATCTTTTGCTAGTTGAAGGCCATAGGCTAAGGCCAAAGCTTTATTATATGTAGGATTCCATCTTTCAAAAACATATTTCTTTCACAAGCTAAAATCTGTCTATTATCATTATAAAACAAAATAACCTCTTTCAATTTCTTGACTCAAATAAACAGTTAAGCCACCATTTAAATCTATTACTCCTTAACAAATAGCCAATTCGCAAAATCCACTTAACTCCCAAACCAGTTGAACAATATAAAATTGTTTTCAAAAAGTGCTTATAACTTTCTAGTCTAGAACCATACATTGAGGACATGCATGGACAATACGCTGATGAAGAATATATTTTAATGGACAAATGTTGAGGGCGGATCATCATAAGAACACCGAAACTTTTGACCATCCAAAAGCTTCCTAATTCCCTTGAAGATGATGCTATATAATTTGACAAAACTAGCTAATGAAAGGTTAATCGATATCCACTTTTCACCAAATACTCGCCACTGGAACTGTAATGCCATACTAGTCTATCTTCCTTCACCGAAAAATTCAAAGGAACTGTTTGGATTCATTCGACATTCATAAAATGATATCAATAGAAAACTTAATAAGCACTTGATAATAATCATACAAATAATATATTCATGCATTTAGTCACTGATTCCAAGACTTGTTATGATGCAGAATGCCGAACCTATATAAAGATTGACACCCCAACACACTAAACATAAATAGAAATAAACCAACACAAAGACCTTCCCTATTCAACCCCTAACAAACTTGCTACTAGAAATGCGAATAACTAAGAAAATAACAAGAACGAAAGAGTCACCATAAATATTGGACACTAGATAGAAAAAGCCTAATGCAAAAGAAGAATAACTTTTCACTTGCAAATTAGAATTCTATAAGAAATTATGGAGAAAACCAAAGGTTCATTAGTATATTCATCAATGTTGAAGGTTTTACAAGAACAAAACCTTTTATAGGCAAAAAGGAAAAGAACTTAAAACTAATGGGATGTTTGGCTAAGGCCTAATAGCCAATAAAATCCATTTTAAACACGTTTATATTTAAGCCAAATAAGACCCTAAAAAAGCACACATAAAAGGCTAAAAATGTAATTGAATTTTGATAGATAACACAGATGCTACAAAACGTGGTTGATATAGCCATAGCCATGTTGATGACAATTATTTGTACCGAAATCACCAAGCAAACAATCTACAGGCATGGGTCTTCATGAGCCATTGACATGGGTTCGTTCCACTTCTCAATTTGCAATTTGTTCGGGTACCATAGGATGAGTATTGGTTGTGCCACGACCATGGTATGATTCTAGAAGTTGGAAATTTCTAGGGCGATGCTAAGAGCATGAGGTGATCCTTGCCATAAGTGTGAGTTGTGTTCTACCATGGGTGTTATACCTTCATGGAACTAGGTGGATTCCTAGAGTGCTCTCCACAGGCGTAGGGGAAGTATAGGTCATGGCCTCAGAGGCTCTTCACCTTTGATGGATGAGATATGTATAAAGTATAGCTTATACGTCTTATGTTAACTATTGCAAAGTATGAGTTGAACGTTTAAAACTACTTGGTTCTAATTTCTATTTTGGGACACGTAGAAAATATAAGGCCCTAACATGTACCTTGGAAGGTTTAGCATATGATTAAGCAAGTGAATGTATGAATGTTTGAGTAAAAGAGCATTAGTTGTGCTAGTGGGACGTAATCGGTGTTTATGTTATTGTCGATGGTACATAAGTAAATGTGTAAAATTGATTTGTGCATGCAAGGGAGGATTTAAGTGAAGAAATTGTAAGGCCCCAAAACATATCCTAATAGGATTAGTGTATAGTGGAGAAAACGATTGAAAAGGATTCAGTGTAAAAGAATTGCTAATTATGCAAATGGGTCGTAATGGATATTAATGTAAAAGTGAAGGGTAATTTTGTAAATTATCAATTTAGGGATAAATATGTATTATTATTGAAGAAGTGAGGGTTAATGTGTTAAAATAAGTTAGTATAGTGTATAGTTAGTAATAAAGATGAACTAAAAGGAGTTAAAATGTAAATTAACATTGGTCAAACAATTAACCAATGAAAAGAAGACACATATAGGACTCTAAAATTTTGTAGAGATGTGGTATAAAAGGAGAAGTGGCCGGCCACCTTTTGGCTAAAGGATTTCCAATTTTTTCATGCCACTTCTCCATAAAATGCTTCCTTGAAATTTTGCTTTAGGATTTAATGAGAAGGGGACTTGGTATAAGGTGAGTAAGCTTATAGCTTAGGTAAAAAGTGGATTCCTTCCTCCTTATTTCTTCAATTAGTGAGTATTTTAGAGTATTTATTAATTGTATTTGAATAATAATTGCATGGTATTGCATGTTGTCTATTGGAAAAATTAGCAAAAATAAAGACAAAGAGAAGAAGTTATAGAGGAAGTAGTTGGAGCATCAATAACGTATGAAAGTTTTACTATTTACTAGTGTGTTCAGTAATTGATTCAAGTTGATAGTTTTAGTGTATATAGCCTATAATTAATGTTAGAGTTAAGTAATGAGGTTATAGTGCATGAAAGGGATGAATTGTACCTTAGAAAGTGAACTAGTGAAATCTGCTTAAGATTCACTTGAACCAGTTTCAATATAGTGAACATAACTTTTTCTGTAAATGTCTAAATGAAATGATTCTAGTTGGAAATGAAAGATAAGGAATAGATATGAAACTTTGTAGAATACCCCTATACCTAAATCTATCTCTAAAGTGTTCAAAATTGAGTTTGAAGTTGATAGACATTTGTTGTTTTTCATCTGGAACAATTTGTAAATTTTTATTGATATCTTGAGATTTAGAGGTCATAATTGAGTTATTTTTTAAGTTTTGGAAACCAGAGAAATAGAGGAACAAATTTGTAAGGCCATTTCGGATAAAATTGATGTTTTATAGGTCTAAAAGTGTGTATAAATTAAGATTGAAAATCTGTCTCTAGGCAGAATAGACCTCACAGTCAGCTGGTATGACCTATCTAATGATCATGACCTCCCTCCCATAACCTAGATTATGGTTAACACTTTTTTGATACTAACCATGAGGTAGTTTGGAGTTAGTCCAAAATCGAGATGTTACCTATATCACGATCAACATATATAAGCTAATGACAATGAGCCTCCCCTATCTCTTCCTAAATTTGATTTTAAGGTTCCAAATTGATACCAAAGCATACCTAGACCTCCCTAAACACTTTTAGAGTATTTTAAATGTAAAAATAAGAGTAATAAGTAACATAAAATGAGGGAAAAAATAATGAACTAGTGAATTAAAATTTGATACTAAGTATTAGTGCATAAGAACTTTTATAATTAATGAATATAAATAGTATATTAGCAATGTTATATGCAACTAAATTAATGATGAGCATGTTATATTTTATCCTTTGGGTACTTGAATAAGAATGATATGATATAGTAAAATGATTGCATGTTGCATGGAGTACATTGATACTATGATTTTAAATGTATCAAAAGCGATATTCTTGAGTGATTAGTGACTTATGGAAGCCTAAATTTTGCATAGTAGTGGATAAATAGGCATACCTATAAAGGAAATATTGATTGCAACTGGCTAGTGATACTATACCTAAAGGTGTTGAGTGAATTGAGGCTATTATATCTCGCGTATACGATACTATTTATCAGTATCGAGTGATTCGAGACTATTATATCTCGTCTATACGATACTGTTTGTCAGTATCGAGTGTCTGTACCCGTATCCACAATTAATGAAAATTCAGGCGACGAAAGTGATCTGATTAATGAATAATAATAAATGATTAATAAAGTAAGTGTTTTAGTATCTCATGGTAGTGTTAGTGTTTTTCATTTAGTAATGAAGTGTACGAAAGAACTGTATTGAAGTGTTATCAAGTGTATAAATATAAATAATATTGGAGGGTTGTTCAATGATTGTGCTATTATTGTAAGTGTATGTATCATGTAACATGAAAACGCATGCTATGATGTCATTTGTATTTTGAGACTTTGATAAGAAGTCAATTGCATTGTTTTTACTCTTCACTAAGCCTTTGCTCAGCACGGGTATTCTTCTCGTGTAGGTATACAAGTGTGAAGTATAGATGTTGATTTCAAGTCAACATCTGCAGGCCACTAGAGAGGATAACGAGTGATGACTAACTTTGGAGTACAATTATTTTTGTAAAGTGCTTAATGTGAAGAATTTAGAACATATGTAATGAATTAATTTGTAATGATACTTTAAATATGTTTAATTTATATCTATGTATGTGTAATTATGCAAACAATTTATTAAAGAAATTTGTAAATAAAAGGTAATAAGGATGAGCGTTACAGAAATAAAATCAGAATTCATGTAATTGGTAAGTAAAATTTGGAGAGGATCCAAAAGATAATTTACAAGGGACCAAATAAATTTAGCTAATAGGAATCCAACACCTAAAATTCCAGAAAGTTTGATTAATTGATTGATGCAGATTTTTTTTTTGCTTTTTGAATGGCGTTGGCTATCCCTCTTAAGAAAGGAAAGAATTCAAGATTTCTTGCTCATTTCTTTACTAATTCATTTCTAAGAATTGTTGATCTTGAGTTCGAAGAATAAAGAGGGAGAGAGATAGAGTTGCAGAGCAAATGGAAAGGTGAGAAAGAAATGATTTTTTTATTTTCTCATCTAATTTTCTTTTAATATATGAAATAATCCATGGATGAATGAAAATTAAATGGTGCTTTGTGAGAGTATCTGGAAGAAAAGTGAAGGATTAAGGCCAAAAAGAGATAGAGCTGGAGAAGAAAGAAATAAACTTCAAATAAGGTATGTAAACTCCCGCAACTAGTATTTTAGGGATAATTGATCTGTTGAGATGATATATGTATGTTTATGGATATGTAATTGATGATTGAGTGCTGAATTAATGGCAATTTTCATATGTAAGTTAAATTGTACCCGAAATCATGATTAGTGAAATTTTTATCTTAGAATTTACATGACCCAGGCTTAGTAATTTGATCATATATTGGCCTTAAAAATGTAAATGGGATGATTTTTGTTTGATACTAAACTAGACTCATATATCTATAATTCATATGAGAGGCTAATACCTGATTCTACCTTTAAGAGTGTCAAAATTTAGTTCAAAGTAGAGTGATAGTTGCAGCCCTATCATCCAAAGCAGTCTGTAGTATTTTAGTGATATTTGTTGATTTATAAGTCCAAATGAATTGATTTTTTTATGTTATAGAAACTAGAGATATATGAAAATAAAAATATAAAAGACCATTTTACATGAATCTGGATGGAATTGTGTCAAAAATGCAAAAAAAAAAAAAAGTAAATAAAGGAATCCTATCATATGATGAGTCGACATTTATCCTCTATCACGAGTCGGCACCACCTACATCGAGTTGGCACAAACCTAGTTTAAACTAAATAATTCTTAAATGTCCATAAAACCTTATTAACATATGTATAGGATCGATACATGATAAAATGGCATGAAATGAATAGTTTACATTGAAGTACGTGCTTTAATGATGACATACTAAGTGATTAATGAATGTATGTATGGATTTTAAATGTATTATTGTTGTTTAGAGCCTTAAAGCATACATGAATGATTTATATTTTGAATAATTGAGTATAGTTGCATGCTTTTAAATAAATGGTGTTAAGTGCTCATGAGTGTATTTATTAATATATGATTGTAATAAAGTGTAATTGACATAAATTATTATATGAGTGAAATATATTGTGTATATAGGAGGGATTGTATAATGAATTAATTTAGTAAGAGAAACCTTCATTTAGGGCCTGAATTAGATGTAGACATGTGCATATATGGGATAATGATTCAATGCATTTGAGGTATTCTAGCAATTACACCTTGATGGTGCCTAGTGATTTGATACATATATGATATTCAATGTTCCCAATTGTCCACACCTACACCGAGTTCAAGCTACAAAAGTGGTTATGATGTAATTAAAAATAGTGTTAAAGATGAGCATGATTTAAGATATTATTTATTTATTAATGAATATTATTGTTTAAAATTGATAATTGTGTATAGTTAACATATATGAAACATAGTTAATAGATATGTCAAATCGAGAGTGTAATGATGGTAATGTTATATGTATGTGTGTTGAATGAGACATTATGTGTATAGCTAAATACGACACATGTTAGATAAATACGAAGTATAAGTTATATACTTAGAACTACAGGGTTTTAATTCCCGATATGGGATATGTAGGAAGCTTGGAATGTCTATTCCAAGTCCAAACCAAAGTGATAGATGAGTTAATAGGTACTTAAGTGTCAATGACAATTTAAGAATTGAAACCTAACTATAAGATTTATTAGTAATTTTACCTTCGGTAGGAATAAATATATAGTTAAAAGTAAGTAATTATAGAGAAATTATCAAGTTTATGTGCTAAATAAGTTATAGAAGAGTAGAATAATACTTATGTTGGGCCAATGCAATAATAGGCTAAAACAACATTAATATGTATCAGGTTATGTAACTATTTAGCTATACTTAGTATTAATTATCAAGCGTGACTTAGTTTGAACTATTTTTTGAGTAGGTAATAGTTGAAGGATGTGCATAAAAGGATGATTAAGAAGTTCAAGGAGAGTTCTTGAAAGATATAGATATGATTATATTAATAATTATGTATAGTACTACACTGGATATGAAATGTTTCGTAAATTAATTTGTAAAGATTGTATTATTTAATTATGTAACATTATTGTATACATTGTAAAAGCTTACTTTATTTTAAGAATTATTCTATATAAAGTTGATTAAGAACATTAATTGTAGATGAGTATGGTTATAATGTTCTGTGTGATTGTAGCACATATGTATACTCCTAAAGGATATTAAGGTGTTACAGGAAACTTAAAAAACAAATTTTAAGTCCGAACCAAATATTAGATGAATTGTTAAGTATTTAAGTGTTAATGACAACCTTAGAAATGAAACTTGATATGGAGTTATTAAGTGCTCTTGCCTTGGATAGAAATAAATTAAGTGTTTAGTTAAGTTAAAAAAAATTAATAATAGTCGATATGAATGTATTTTAAGGGTAATAGTAGTTTTATAAAAAAAGGACCAATGTTTGTGACTAAACAATGCATTAGTAGACTAGAATTAATGATAGGTTATGTGATTACTTAGTTGTATTCAGTAGTATATCATTAAGTATGACTTAGTTTTGAATTGTTCCATGAGTAGAAAAGGAATTGAAAAATTGCATAAAAATGAAAAGACTGAAAAGTTCAAAAAGAGTTCCTAGAAGAATAGATTTTAGTAATAATTATGTAAATTATATATTAAATTAAGTTCTAACAACTTTGTAAATTTTCTTATGTTTCCATAATTGTGTTTATTATAAAAACTTATTTAAAATGTAATCTACTTATTTAAAATGTAATCTAGTAAAAAGGATATTTGATTTAATATATATGATATTATTAGTTGATATTTGGACACCTATGTATAGTTTTAGTAGGTATTAAGATGTTACAATTTAGTGGTATCGTAGAATAGGTTTATGGTTCTGGCCAAGTGACCAATTTTGATAAGTATAGAAATAGATATGATTTTATTGCTAAGGCAGATGTTCATTCTCGTTTAAAGACAGTATTGGTTATCTAGTGTTCGATGAGATTTACTATGTAACAGAATTGTGAATGTAATGTATTAGTAGGAAAAAGGTATAAAATTATGAGTGAAGTTACAAACCTAAAATGTGAAGTGAATGGATGCTTTGGAAGTGAAATAGTGATATTAATAACATTGGATATGGATATAATTAAGTATGAATTTTGATCACGAAATTCTTTAAATGGAAGAGAAATATAAGGCTTAAGATGTACTCTAGTAGGATTAGAACATGATTAAACATGTGATTGTATGAGTTCTAGTGTAAAATAGTATTAATAGTGTAGTGGAGACGTAATTGAAATTTATGCAATTGTTTAAAGTATATGAGTAATTATGTAATTAGTGATTTATGCATGTAAGTGATGACTGAAATGAAGATGAAATATAAATTAATGCAAATGGGAAATTTAAAAGCTTAGAGAGGGATCACCTATAAATTAACCAATGGACTTAAAAGATGGGCCAATGAAGGTTTAACACGTTAACTCATTTCTAGAATTTATGTCTAATTAATTAGGCCAGAAAAATATTCTCTTTTGGAAGAGTGACCCAACCCTTCTTATGCAAGAAATTCTAGATTGTTGTCTTCCTCTTTTGCTTCATTAAAACATCCTAAAAATCTTCTTTTGAGTGGGAGGTAAATTGAGAGAGAGAGAATTTGGAGATTTTAAGTGATTTGGGTGAGTAACTCATGGTTTTTGAATAGGAATTTCTTCTTCTTCTTCTTCATCTTCATCTTCTTTTCTTCTTCTTCTTCTTCTTCTTCTTCTTTTATAATATGTGACTTAGAAAGTGTAAATTGGATTTTTGAGTGTTTATTTGGAGGTATTTTGTGATGCAAGCTATACAATAAGCAAAGGACAAAGGAAAAAAAGATTTGAGCAAAAAGCAAAATAGAAAGCAAGTTTTAAGAGGTATGGGAATTGCATGTGCTTACTTGAAAATGATTGATGAAAATGCTGTATTATATGTATAAATGATATGGAAGTGTTGGTATAATGCTCAATTATGCATAAATGATGAGATATAGGAAGGAAAATAAGTTTAACAAAGTTCAGGTACATAACTCATTAGACCTATTGGGGATATTTTTTTTTATATAAGTTGAGTTATAAACATCCAAATTGAATGATTTCAATTAATGATTAAATTAGAGAGATATGTCTAAAATTTTTATGAAGAAACCAAAAATTCATTATGCCTTTAGGATATTTGAATTTTGAACTGAAGTTGTATAATGGTTGATGCCCTATCATTTGGAGTAGCTTGTACTATTTTATCAATATCACAAGATTTATAAGTTTAAATGACTTGATTTTAAATGCTATAAAAACTTAAGAAATAAATAAATATTTTGTTAGAAGATCACTTCTCCAGAAAATTTCATTTAAATAGTGAAAAACCTTGCCTAAATTGACTTGGATCTGCTTTCAACACAAAAAATGAAATTTTTAACTTGGACATGGGTGGTAAGAATTATTCCCACCTGTGTGAACCACTTCTGCCCAAAATGTTAAATTGTGCAATTTAGTCCCACACAGTTGGAAATGAAACTTACTAGCCATGTTCTCCCATAACGCTCGCTCTTATTACCTTCTTATTTGCATATTACTTTATAAATTGTTTGTACAAATATACATTTATACATATAAATGTAACATACTTAAAGTATAATTACAAATTCATTCCTTACATATGTCCAAAATTCTTTACATTGAACAATTACAGAAAGTAACTCAACATCAAAATTAGCCTTCACTTGCTATCTTACTAGTGGTTTGCAGATGTTCACTTAAGATTGATACTTTTTCTTTACACCTATGTACCTACACGGGAAGAACACTCACGCTGAACAATGTCTCAATGGGGAGTAAAATAATGTAATTGACTTATTATAGAAGTCTCACACGTAAATAACACACTGACATGCCTTTTATATTATAAAACACATACACTTATAATGATAGTATATGCATTAAGAAACATTGTAATATCATTTATTAAACACACTAATAACATCATTAGGAGACACACTCAATCAATAAAGCATTTATACTATTAATCATTTATCAATAATTGTCACTTTAATTGCTTTCCACTACTAGCATGATTTATCATATCATGACTTACATACATATGTCATTATAGTTCCATACTTTAAACAACACTTTAATGCAATTCAATAATTACACTTCATTATTCAATGAAAAGCACTAACACTATCATGAAGTATTGAAGCACTTACATTATTGATCACTTATCATTATTCATTAGTTAGATCACTTTCATTGCCTAAATTCCCCTTTAATGGTGGATACGGGTACAAACACTCGACACTAACAAACAATATCGCACACTTGAGATATAATAGTCTCATATCACTCGACATTGATAAACAGTATTGTACACGAGATATAATAGTCTCAGATCACTCAACACCCATAGGTATTGTATCACTAGGTAGCTACAATTACTATCCCCTTTATAGGCATGCCTATCTATCCACTACTATGTAAAATTTAGGCTTTAATAAGTCATTAATCACTTAAGAATGTTATACTTGTTATATTTAGAATTACAGGTTTAACACATACAATAAAGCATGCAATAAGATCATTATACAATTTATACTCGATTACACTTTAATGTGGTTATCATTTCACTGCAAAAAAAACTGCTAATTAGCGACGGACAATTTCGTTGCTAATTACCAGAATTTCATCGCTAAATTAAATTAGCGACACCGCGACGAACAATCACTAAAAGCCCAGTCGCGAATGTACTAGCGACGGAAATCAAAATTAGTCGCTAAATTTTTCGTCGCTAATTTATTTTCATAATGAGTCGCCAAATTATAATAATATTTAGCGACGAAATTTTCCGTCGCTTATTATTTGTTAAATTCTAATGTTTACACAGTAGCGACAATTTCTGTCGCGAATCCGTCGCTAAATTATTACATAATTAAAATTTTTCTTTTAATCTATTTTTAAATTTTCATCCTGTACACTGTAAATAATAATCTTATATTATAAAATTCAAATATAATAGATGCAAATATAAATAATAATCTTATATTTTCATATATATAATTTGTAATGAATTCATTACAAATAGACAGTTAACATAAAAAATAATATATGAAACGAAGTATTGTTTATACAATCAATTTCTCTAAAATTAATAACAAATTAAATCTTTACAATTTCCTATCAAATATAGAATTAGCTCCTAACTAATATTATTATAGTAATATACCCTAAGCCTAAATACAATCCCTCTCCTCGTCTTCTTGCTGCAATAATGGACACCAATAATTATGTCGACAAGAAACTAACCGAATCCATGGATGCAATAATGGACACCACACACATAACAAGAGCCATTTTCAATTTGAAGATACTGCACAAAGTATAGAACAGTATTTTAGATGTTTTGGCAAATAAGTAAATTATAATAAATACATTCTGTTAGAGAGCAAAAACCAAAGCAAATACTTGAAAGTAAATCCAAGCTTAGGTCATGAAGCTTACAAGAGAAAACACAATAACCAGTAATATTTGCACTACTAAATCAAGACTAGAAAAATTGTCATGTAAATATCAGCAATTGATTTCATGAACATCTCATACACAGTAAAACAAAACACCAAGTCATGAACTTTAAGCTTCTGAAGGACAATACAATGGATGCACGCACACAAAAACAACCAGTGGACTGCAATATTTAGGACAATGACACATATACTGAAATGTAACAACACAGTAAAACTAAACACCAAGTCAGCCAAAATTGTATAGAGAAAAAAATCAATTAATTCTCCGTTAATCTAAGACACATTTGCTTACATGAACCATAGCAACAATCAATCTCAGAACTAAAAAAAGAAAACTGTCAACTTTCATTCTCAAAATTGGTTGTTAAAGAACAAACTCTAAGATGTGACCATCAAGATTAAAGATATTATAACATGTCTACTCCAGACCAAGTAAAATTATTATATACAATTTGGAGAATTCCAATAAAGAAGATTTGAAATAACCTGATTACCTTAAATGAATCGTTAATTTCTTGAATCAAATTTTTGACATAAGTTGAGTTCAACTTTTCAGCTCTACTAACATATGGTCCCCTCTCCTATGAAAGACAAAAACAGAAAAGAATATTAAACCATGACAAGTAGATTAATGTAAAAAAAACATTTTCATGATCAACAATCACTACCTTGATTGACATCTTCCAAGTTTCAAACACATCACTACCTTGATTGACATCTTCCAAGTTCTATACTCCGCAAGGATGATGCCAATCAACTGTTAAAATGAAAAAACATATAAGAGATACATCGAAAGAAGAAATTAGTGTTTTGCTCTTATAGTATGCCAATCTCTCTTTTCTAACGAGTCTAAGGTTTTGAAGCTCCCTGTGACGAGTTATGCATTACCCTAATCATAAGTTACTTTCATGGAAGAAATTGTAATAAAGGGGCAGCGTCTTTGACGAAGCAGATTTTCCAGTTCATCCTAGTGACTTGATCAGTATTTCATAACATAAAATTGAGATTCTAGTTTTACTTGAGGCAAACATGGACCTTATAAAGCTAGTTTAAGCCAAAGTTTACTTACAGTTTATCTAGAATGATATCCATAATAGTACAACCACAGATGAAATCACATATCAATTTTATAACCAGCAGGCTCAAACTCCTGGAAGCATTCAAATTATGATCATCTTGGCATAAACACGTACATAATTTGAACAATAGAAATATACTTAGCAATCAACCAAATTAACAGCATGAAATAATAATGCAAAGGCATTAGCCTACCCAAAATATGCAAGGAACTGTGACCGGAACTTCGATGGATCGGTGACCGGATCTTCGTCGGAGCTCTGTCGGTGATGGTTTGACACTGCTACTTTATAGATCGGGATCCCCCGATTCCATTTTCGATGGTCACGAGCTCCAACGCTGCTATGATCGGCTAAAATCTTGCAAAAATCGTCAGTGGCTTCTCCTCTCCGATCTACCAATCACCGGCGAGTGAGGAGCGACGAAAGGCACCAAAAGATACACCTTGCCATTGGGAGTCATCTGATGGTGGTCGTGACGCTGACCGCCACGACGGAGGGGAGGAAGTGGCAGCTTGAGATGAGAAAATGGGGAAGAAGGAAAAGAAGAACGGCAAGCATTAAACGCCATGATCGGTGTGGGGTGGAAGTCCAGGGAGCGGCGTAGACGAAGCGATCGCCGATGACACACCGCGCCCCTAAACGACGGGGTCCAACTCCTTCCTGCTCTCCCCAATTCTCCTCTCTTCTCTTTTTCTTTTATTTAAAACTACTTTCTTTTGATTTCTATCCACACACCCAACACTCAATCTTTTTAATCCAGATCCCCCTTGTTTTTATTTGTGGCCTCGAAATGCCATTATCATTAAAGATTTTACGTTGTTTTTAATTATTATTATTATTATTATATACTTAATTTATGTTAATTGTGGTTTTGGAAATAAAATATATTTTAATTTAACACCACTAATTCAAAATTTATAAATAATTACTTAGTTGACCTAAATTCTCGTTAAAATTATACATTTGTTCACCTAAATTAAATATTATTCATAAGTTAGAAATATTTTCAGTCGACTTAGAGTCGGGACGTTACAATATAAACCCAAGAAAATAAAACATAACCTCTATGTACACCGCTACAGAATTAACAGACCCAAACAAAAATGTGCCCAAAAGCTAAACACCTATAAACCTACTGCATAATTATAAGATCTAGCAAAAATAAAAGGCAAAAATGAAACAAACTGCAAAAAATTCAACTAATCACAACAATGCTTAAACTAAACAAAATGAACCTGGATGCTATCTTTTGTTGATCGAGTGGGAAGAAATTGACGAATCCAAACCCTAGATCACCATCTTCTCGGTGGAAAGAAGATTTGTGACAGCCATCGCACTTGGAGAAGGGATGAATTTGAGAATGGAAACGGTGGAGAGAGATGATGGAAGAGAAAATGTTGTTTTTATATCTAGGATAAATTTATGAAATAACTAAAATACCCCTACCAAATTTCATCATTTTATCCTTTAATTCAAGGATAATTTTAGAAATATATATAACTAAAATTTTAATATTTTAAAATTTGCTCAAAATTTTAACAAAATAAAAATAAATTATAAATTTTTATAATCATTTTAAATGAAATAATAAATTTTATATTATTATTTTATAAATATTTATTTTTATTTTTTTCATAATATGACTATATAATAATTATAACTATTACTTTATTATTATTATTAAAAATGTAAAATTTTTAGATTAATAAATTTATATTTGAGGATAATTGATAAAGAAACCATTGGAATTTCTAATAATTTAACATTTGATTTAAAATTTATAAAATAAAAATAAATTACAAAATTTTTTATTATTATTTTAAATGAAATAATAAATTTTATATTACTATTTTATAAATATTTATTTTTATCAATCTTGCACACGCAAATATATAATAATCGTAACAATTAGTTTATTATTATTATTATTATTAAAAATGTAAATTTTCTAAATAAATAATTTTAGATTTTGGTATAATTAATAAAAATTTATTATCAATTTATAAAATAATTTGTCATTTTCTATTACAAAATAAAATATTCATTTCATATGGTTTATATTAAAATTACTTGAAATTATACATAAATCAAGTGATTGAAATTAAAAAAAATAATTTTTAATTTATTTGTGATGGATTAGCGAGTATAACTTCCGTCACTAATTGTTTTACTGTAATAAATTGCTATTTGCGACAGATTAATTTTTGTCGCTAAATCGTCGCAAAAAAGGCGCAATATTTTTCCTCCAAAGTTAGCGACTAATTTATTCATTGCTAAATTTTCTGAAACTAATTTTATGAATAAAAAATTATAAAAATTAGCGACGGAAATATTCATTGCTAATTCCGTCGCAAATCATGGCGCGTATGCTTCCCGCCAATAATTGGCGACTGATTATCTTGTTCTGTCGCTATTTCATCACAAAAAATAGAAAATATCCTCCCCACGACGGAATTGAAAAACAGTCACGAAATTTGCGACTAAAATACTGCCGTCACTAATTGGCAGTTTTTTTTTTTGTAGTGTTTGTCATGCAACATATAATACTATGTACACCATTTATCATGTTCACCACATTCATTACTTATACATTTCATTGCATGCATTTAGAAGTATGGTATCAATACAATCAAAATGCAATCATTTCACTATATCATTTCATTCATAATCAAGTACATTATAGATACAATACAACATATTAATCATTCATCTATTAACATATAACATTGTTAATACAACTATTTATGTTCATTCATATTCATTAATTGTATAAATTCTGATACATTAAGGATTAATATTTAACTTTACTTCACTAATCCATTATGCTTTATAATTATTTTATGTCACAAATTAATCTTAATTTTATGTTTAAAATGCCCTAATAGTGTTTAGGGAGGTTTAAGTATGATTTGGTATCAATTTTGGACCTCAAAATCAAGTTTAGAAGAGAATAGGGGATGGTCATGGTCATTAACTAATAGATATTGATTGTGAGACAGGTGCAAATTTGATTCTAGACTGGCCTATGGTCATTACCAAAATGGTACTGAATGTGAGATCTATTATGTCCCAAAAATTACTAAAGATATATTATCAAGTTCAACTTATATATCATTTTAGACCTAGTAAATGATATTTTCAAGCAAATTGGTCTTCTACAAAGTTGTTTCAATATGTCTCTAGTTTTTAGAACATCAAAAATAACTTTATTTAGACTTCTAGATCTCAAGATATTAATAAAATATTATAGACTATTCTATATAACAAGATAGCAAAGGTCTTTCAACTTCAAGCTCAATTTCGAACCCTTTAAAAATAGATTCAGGTTTTGGTGTCTTCTATAAAGTTGTATATCTATATATTATATTTATTTTCCAATTAGAATTACTCAATTTAGACATCCATGAAAAGAGTTATGCCCTTTGTACTAAAACTGGTTCAAGTGAACCTTAAGTGGATTTCACTAGTTCACTTTCTAAGGCACATTTCATCTCTTCCATACATTGTAACATCATTATTTAACTCTAACATTAATTATAGATCATATACACTAAAATTATCAACTTGAACCAATTATTTAACATACTATCAAATAGTAAAACTCCCATACCTTATTGATGTACCAAACACCTACTTCAATCTCTCTCTCTACCTCATTTCCTTGCTCTTTCCTACTCTTCTTTCTTCATAGGATAAATCACATATAAACATTCATATAGATCATTTAATTCTCATCATATAAAATTAATAGAAGAAGAAAAGAAGCAATTGTTACCTTTACTTATCTAACCACTAAATTCTCTTTCCTCGCCAAAGCTACTTGAAATTAGGGGTTGTTTAAGGGGTTGGAGAGGATAAAATTTGAAAGAGATATAGCTACCTTCTTGGGTTCTCTAGAGTGGCTAGCCATCATGGCTTTTATAGGTCCCTTGAAGTTTTTTCCTTTCTCAAGATAAATCTAGAATCATCATATTGGTTATAAACAAATTGCATTTAACTCACTTTCCTTTCTTCAATTTCTCATTCTTACCCCAAAACTTTATCTCTTCCATTTCATTTAGGTCCCTATATAAGTAGTCTTTTCTACTTATGCACTTTTTATACTTAATGTGTAATGGCTGTATTGCCTTTGTCTTTTAGATTATAAATTCCCTCTAGGTCCCAACTTATACTTCACATACTTATCTTTTTATATTTTCTTCTATATGTATCTTAAACATATCCAATTACAATTAGGATATATGTTGGGGCCTTATAACTCTCTTGCTGCCCCTTGTCCCATATGTTTTTTATGCCTCATTTTACATGTTTTTGCTCCGAACATCACCAAAACCTATTCAAACTTTCACCAATATTTATGAAATTTTGTCAACACCAAGAAATAAATGAAATATGGTCTAGCATATATGAATTGGGTGATCAAACCTTGAAATGTATGATTAAACATAATACATGCTAAAGGAAATTTTTAGACATATAAATAATTTATATGCTTAATTAAGGCTTACATGTATATAATATAACCACATAAGTTTACATATAAATGTTATATATATAATTAAGTATAATTTGACATGTTTTAAATTTTAAATGATTTATAGGCTTATTCAAATATGATTATATTGATAATGTTACATGATATATGATTGAATGATAATCATGTAAACATGAGTGTAATATATGTGAAGTTAATAAGTGATCATGAGTGTGTATATTGATATGTAGTTTTAGTGAAGTGCAGTTAATATGATTGATTATATGAGTGAAATATATAGTGCATACATGAATGATTAGTGTAATGAAGTAAATTAGTGTAAGAGGCCTTTATGTTGTGCTTGAATTGAACATAGTCGTGGACATATACAGAAAAAGTGATTCAATATCTTTTGGTATCTAGTATTTGGTATCGTAAAATGTCTAGTGATTCGATGTCTTTTGGTATCTAGTGTTGGGCACTATAAGGTGTCCAGTGAATTGACACCTTTTGGTATCTAATGTTTACCATCTTAAAGGTTTCTAGCAATCTGATACCTTTTGGTATCTAGTGTTGACACTGCATTGATGCCTAGTGATTTGATACCTATATGGTATCTAGTGTTCCCGTCGTTCATGCTTATATCGAGTTCAAGCTATACAAGTGATTGTAATATAATTAAAGTGATTATAGAAATGAATATGAATTAGGGAATTATTGATTTATTAGCGAATATCATTGTTAAACTTAATATTTGTGTGTGAATAATGTATACATAATATAGTTAACGTATATGCAAAATGGGGTATATAATGATGGTAATGCCAGAGATATGTGTGATGGATGAGATATGTATAAAGTATAGCTTATACGTCTTATGTTAACTATTGCAAAATATAAGTTAAATGTTTAAAACTATGTGATTCTGATTCCCGTTTTGGGATAAGTAGAAAACTTGGAAAATAAATTCCAAGTCCAAACCAAATATTAGATGAATTGTTAAGTATTCAAGTATTAATGACAACTTTAAAGAATAAACTCGATATGTAGTTCTTGAGTTCTCTTGCCTTGGATAGAATTGAATTAAGTGTTTGGTTAAGTTAAATGAAATGAATAATAGTCGATATAAATGTATTTTTAAGGGTAACAATAGTTTTATAAAAGAGGACTAATGTTTGTGACCAAACAATGTATCAGTAGACTAGAATCAACGATAGGTTATGTGATTACTTGGTTCTATTTAGTAGTATATCATTAAATATGACGTAGTTTTGAATTATTGCATAAGTAGGTAAGGAATTGAAGACTTGCATAAAAATAGAAGACTGAGAAGTTCAAGAAGAGTTACTAAAAGGAATAGATTTTAGTAATAGTTATGTAAAATATATATTAAATTAAGTTCTAATAACTTTGTAAATTTTCTTATGTTTCCATAATTATGTTTATTGTAAAAACTTATTCAAAATGTAATATGATAAAAAGGATATTTGATTAAATATTTATGATATTATTAGTTGATATTTGGTAGCATTATGATATTTAATAGTTTCGGCACCCATGTATACTTCTAGGGGGTATTAGGGTGTTACATGTCCCCACCACAATTTTCTAATCAAAGCTTAAAGATCCTAACACAAACCAAATGGTAAAAAGAAGCATTGCATTACATATGTAGGAATGGCTTCTACCACATTTTTGATTAAAAAGTTCATTTTCTGCTCTTGAAAATAGTTTTCTTTCTACCCTCGAAAATGCGCCCATAACTTATCCTTTACCTTTCTAAAAATTGCCTTCTTAGAACGACCCACCATAGTAGGAAGTCCAAAGCAAAAATTATTTCTTTTCACCTACCTCATCCTTGAGGAATTCACCAAATCAACTCGAACTTGATCATCCCATTGGTACTAAAAGTTGCCTTCAATTTTGGTAGATTGATCTTCTATTTAATTCATACCTATGTAGCACAATTTTAATTGCACCCATATTGTATTAGTATAGCTTTTAAAAAATGTAAACTATCGTAGACAAACAAAATATTGCTTTTTGCCTAACTAACGACCACCAAAATGATAACAACAATTATTAATCAAACAACTATTGTAGACCTCGATAAATAATAATAATAATAATAATAATAATAATAATAATAATAATAATAATAATAATAATAATAATAATAATAATAATAAGGCCAAAAGTGCAAAAAAATTGTTAAAGTATTCTAAAAAAAGCAATTTGCCTCCTAAATTTTAAGTTGAAGCAATGTTTTTCTCCAAATTTGTAAATTGGAACAATTTAACCTCTAAATTTACAGAGCCATTATATTGTCTTTTTTATGTCAGTTGATTGATAATGTGGCACCGGAATTGACAAGTGGTAAGTAGGCCTATGACACGTCAAACTCCACATGGCATAAGTGGGACACATCAACTATCACGTGGCAGTTATGTGCCTTGCACGGTACCCTAAAAGCAAGTAAATATTTTTGGTTAAAAGTGCAAAAAAAATTTAAAATATTCCAAAAATATAAATTTACCTCTTAAAAGTTTAGTTTGGTATAATATTATTTTTCAAGTTTGCAAATTGTGACAATTTAATCCCTAAATTGACGATACAGTTATGTTGACTTTTCCTATTGACATATTACACTTACTCAATGTGAAGGCTAACATGGCTAAAAGTGCAAAAAAAACCCTTAAAATATTTAAAAAAAAAGCAATTTACCCCCTAAAAGTTTGTTTGGTATTATATTGTGTCTCAAGTTTGCAAATTGGAACAATTTAACCCCTAAATTGACAAAACTATTATGTTGATTTTTCCTGTTGATATGTCACACTTACGCAATGTGGAGTCCGACGTGTCATGAGCTGGCTTGTCATGTGTCAAATCTTATGTTACATCATCAGCTAACTAATAGAAACAAGTCAACATAATAGTTCTGTCAATTTAGAAGTTAAATTGCCCCAATTTTTAAATTTGAGAAGTAAAATTGCACCAAACTAAATTTTAAAGAGTAAACCGTTATTTTTGAAATAGTTTAGGTTTTTTTTACACATTTAGCCTAATAATAATAATAATAATAATAATAATAATAATAATAATAATAATAATAATAAAAGAAGTTTTGCTTGTTCACATGATTCCAAAATGAGCATTAAATTAGCTTTAGCATGACGTACAGTGAAGAAGAATGACAATGTGTATAATTTGATTTAATTAATATATGTGCACTAGATCATAGCACAATTAATTTGATGAATAATAGAGATAAAATGTTTAGCATAGATCCCATGTGCTAAATAAAGATCCAAATTAATGTTATTACTTTTTGATGTATGAAAAGAATGTTAAAAGTAATAGATGAAATGGAATCACAATTTAAAAAATATTGCATATCACCATTAGCAGGATACTATAGTGGGGATCCAATGGAACGGAAATATCCCCTATCGCACATGTCAGCTTTGATGCTTATAATACCTTCTCCCCTGCACATTAAGATGCATGTCAAATAACAATTTTAACATACTAAACACTTGATTATTTTTTTTTATAATAATAAATTATTATTACCTTAGCAATGTTCCTAAAGTATGTAGTTGCATAATTGCAGATAGGGAATAGAGCTTCTATCATATCTCCTAACACCAACTGGGGTTGAGAGACTGCTCCATCAAACCAATCTTCAGATGCAAAATTAAAAAAAAAAAAAAGAAAAATGTACAATATTGTGATGCCATAATAATAATAATAATAATAATAATAATAATAATAATAATAATAATAATAATAATAATAATAATAATAATAATAATAATAATAATAATAATAATAATAATAATAATAATTTAAAATAAACTTACCTAGCGTAGTCGAGTTTTGAACTCTTTTATCATATCTCCATAAGCTTTGATTCGAAATAAATGAAAAACAAGAATTATCTTCGACATTTATATTTTGAAGAAAGGTTGATTGAGTATAGTTTTCTGGTTCGGAAGTGTATGTTTCATCAATCACTACATCCACTGTCTGTTCATGAAAAGAATTTAGAAACAATTAAAAAGAAAAGAAAATAGATTTTGTTAGGCAACACCTTAATTATTTTATTATTGAAATGATTTAACTTACATTTAAAAAGAATAAACTAATAATAATCATGTTAGCAATTAAAACATTCTAACAAATTATCTTTACTTGATTACGTATTTCAATGATTGGTGATTATGTCTTTGTTAAAAACTCACTAAATGCCTATTTTCGAATACTTTAGGCCTATTAATGTATCAGTTGCCTCATGCTTTTGGATTTGTTTTTTCCCTTTCTCCTTTCATGTATTGACATTTTTTTTAGTATAACGAAACACATATATTTGAAAGTTCCGTATAACTTAAAATTGGTTTAATAATCAATTTTAATACATTATCAACCTCTCTCGTAAATTTTTGAGAAATCATTTTACCTCTTTGACTTTTAATATTTATACGCAATATAAATCCTTAAATATTGATTAGGATTCCTAAACAGATGCATGTAATTTTTTCACAAGAACCTAAAAACACGTCTCTTTCTCATTAAGCGGAAAATTCCACTTCAGCATTTGCAGACCTATTGTACAATAAAAATTCGTAGTTTAATTAAAGGGCTAAGTGATTTCTTGAAAAGTTGAGAGTGTAAGATGACCGAAATTGTAAAGTTCCAAGAGGCAATTAGGAATGGGTATGTACTGGTTAGCCTATTTTTTAAATTCAGTCTATTAAAATTGATTTTTCAAAATTAAAGTTCAAATTTAATTCATTAACAACCGATTAATTGTTAAATATAGTTGGTTAACCATTAATAAAAATTAAATATAAATTTCATATAAGAAACTTCAATTCATCCATTAAGTTAAAATATAAATTATTCATATTTTAAATATAAAATAAAAGTCATTCAAATTTAATAATAATATTTTAAAATAAAATTAAATGAATTATTAACGTATTAGTCATCTACTTTCTAGTATTAGTGTAGAATATGGGTATATGTACAAATGACTCTCATGTCCATATATATGTATAAAATTAAATATAATTAAATCGGTTAAGGTAGGCAAAAACTAAAATTTTGGTTAATCAACAAACTAATCCAAAATTCAATCAATTTTAGGTTAACTAAACCGAAAATTTAGGATTACGATTTTTACTTTTAAAAATCGGCAGTTAACTGTTGAATGACAATTAACCGATCTATATATATTTTATATATTATATTTTAATTTTATACTTAAATTTTTCAATATTTTTGTAATTTATAAATATTATGATATATGAATTCTTAAAATATTATCATAATACATATTTTTAGTAAATAAATATTGAAATTATCTTTTTATTATAATTATATATTCATTACTTGTGCATAGTTATTACTTTATTGTTAGGTTGATATTGAACATATTCAATTTTTACAATTAACTATGAAAATTTTGTTTTTCATTTGATTTTTTTAGTTGATATTATATTGGATTTGTATTTTTTTTTTATTCTTAAAGCATTTTTTACTATTAAAAAAATATTACAAATGGTATAATTTATTAAACTTCTATGTTAAAATTTGTTAATGGTTAACCAGAAAACTAATAAGAAAAAATTGGTTAAAAATCGAAATCGATTTAGAAGTTAACAGAAATTAATAGATTGATTAATAAAATTATTAATGCAACGGTTAACCGATGCATGCTTACCCCTACGGTTAACCTTTAACCAAACCGGTTAACTGGATATTTAAATCCAAATCCAAGGGCAAATCCATTAACCATAATTTTAAAAATTAAAGTTTACGACCATATCCAACTGCGTTGATCAACAGTTAGAGTCAGTTTGAACTTAATTTTTTAATTTAATTTAATGATTTTTTTGATTTTTTTTCTAGCTCTATGGGCTAAATATGCGTTAAGCCCTTAAAATTTGTACATAATTTTTTTTTTCACATAGACATTCGTGTCTTGAAACGAATATATAATTATGTTCAAAAATATTTTTATGTCTAATGAATTTGCAAGTGCAAGTATCTAAGTGTGATGAGAATTTTAATGCAAGCATTTATTAGGCACTAATAAAAAAAAAGAGTTTTTAAGGGTCAAATTGATCTAAAATTGAGCATAATATAAAAAAATAACTTACACATAGAATTGCATGTAATTGTTCCAAGTCATCAGAATTTGAGGCATTTTAAGTGATTTTGCTAATCGAATTGTCCATATTTTCTCCACCGGCATCTTCCACAAACTGTTTTCAAAGTTAGAGCATTTATATTTTCTATTGTATATAGAATAAAAATAACAAATTGAATTTTGTATACACAATCCACTTACCATTCTCAAAATTAATTTCATTACAAAAAAAGACTTTTAATACTAAAAATGTATGTGGAAATCAATTATTATTGCTAAAAAAATATTTCAAGGATGAGCAGAATTGAAGTGAGAATTATAGCAGTATTCTTGATGAAGTTAGACATGCTAGAATCATTATCAGAAAGAGAATAACTTTTTCACAAGCTTAGTAGATACGACTAATGGATGGATATATCCCAACATTCATGAGCACTAGAAAGACTTTGTCAACTATAGGCCAGAGAAAAAAATAAAAAATTTATTAAATTAATGATTAAAATTGAATTTAAATGCGATTAATATAAATGTGATTTGATTTTTGGAAATTCCGTTGTATTTCTATTCATCATTTGAGGTTATATACAACCAATACAAGAGATGATAAGGTTGTTACAACAAGAAATATAACATCTGATAAGTGTAGGCTACGATAAGGCTAAGAAGAGATAAGAATTATCTAGTCTTCTGTTAGTGGTTTAACATGCCCCCCACAAGATTGAGGCTCAATTGGAGACTCCAATCTTGGAGCAAAGAGTGATGAATTGCTTGCAACTTAGTGCCTTGGTAAGAACATCTACCAGTTGATCTTTAGTGGGGATATGATGAACCTTAATATTACCATTGGTAACACACTTCAAACAAAATGATAATCAAGAGAGATATGTTTCATTTAGGAATGAAAGACTGGATTTGAACAAAGGTAAGTGGCACCGAGGTTGTCACAAAATAAGGAGAGAGATTTTGACAACTTGACTCCTAATTCTTGAAGTAGATTTTGAATCCATATAATATCAGTAGTAGTGTCAGCTATCGCTTTGTATTCAGCATCCGATGATGATCAAGAAACAATTTTTTTGATTTCCAGGAATTGGATTAGATCCTAGATAGATGAGATATGTTGTAGAAGAGCGACCATCATCGTGGTTACCACCCCAATCGGAGTCACTGAAAGCCCATAGATGTAAATGAGTGTCTCTTCGCAAAAAAAGCCTATGGAAGATAGTGTGTTTTAGATAACGAAGAACTCGCTTCAATGTTGTCCAATGGATTTTAATAGGTGAATGCATAAATTGAGAGAGACAATTTATTGCAAAGGAGACATTTGGGAAAGTTAAAGAAAAGTATTGAAGTCCATCAACCAATTTTCGATAAGAAGTTGGATCAATGGAGGCAGAGCCATCTTTGAGTAACAGAGAAGAATTGAGACACAGAAGTATGGACTTCTTTTGCTCCAGCCATTGAGAAATATTCCAAGAGGTTGGCAATATGACGATGTTGAGATAAGAAGAGACCCATGGGTGTATGGATCACCTTAACGCTTAAGAATTGATGCAACACACCGAGATCCTTAAGAGAGAATCTGCAGCCAAGTTGTCTAACAAAAAATTCAATAAATTTTTCATTGTTGCCTATGAGAACTATATCATCAACATAGAGTAAAAAAATAAATGAAAATGTTGCCCTTGTTGTAAATAAATAATAAAGATTCAGCCACTAAATTCTTGAAACCAAAATTGAAGAAGAAAATCCTTTAGCTCTTAGTACCATGCTTTCGATGCTTGCTTGAGGTCATAGAGAGCTTTGCGCAGCTTACAAACATGGTTGGGTAGGGAAGAATGGATAAAACCAGGGGGTTGGACCATATAAACCTCATCAGTAAGTGTACCTTGAAGAAAAAC